>BRDA01056939.1:0-51507 GCA_036984385.1 Crenuchus spilurus
TGTAAGGTGGATGCCAATTGGCAACAACATGTATCCACTGCATGAACATCCTTTCCCTGAAAACACAAACGTCAATCATGAAATGAAGAAGTGTTCCCAACATACCGCCATGTTCTACTGCATGTCTGATATGATTCTGAAAATGTATGCTGACTTTAAATCCCTGTTCAGTATCATAACTGCAGCAGGGGCATTTGAAAACACCTCCCTGGCAAAAACTTGAAGGGTCAAAAGTGGCTTGAACGTGGGTTGGATGCTGAAAAAAAAAAACATAAAAGGAGATTAGTTTATGTGATTATGCATGTTCATTGTAACTACGTGGGTCGTGATACAACAATATGGTACCACAGCGACGTTTGTAAGCTTTTCTTTAAGTTATCAAACGTCTTGTTACAAAGAAGCAATATCAGCAGTTTTTTTTCTGTGTGCAATTAACTCTGTTACCTATTTGGCTAGACAGACGCTGGCTAAATTAAACACATACAACACGCGTGCCGCAGTTGAATATTCGTGTATTTATCTACGACCCTACAAGTATATACTGAAATAACGTATTTATAACGTGTATCTAGCAAAAACACTGACAACGAGCTTTGTAATTATACTTACAAACTAAATGTCTTTTACTTACCGACATAACGTGCGCTGTAACTTTTCCGTTAAAAAAATGTGGGTGTGAGCGTGAGCTGTGTTCGAATTCACGAGGGTAGGGAACTATTTCGGACACTACCTTAAAATAGTGTACTATATAGTGACTAGAGCACCATTTGGGACAGAAAACGGGCGTGGCTTCTGACGTGATGAGAGCAATGATCATTGATTGGATGAGTGGGCGAGGTTGGATGTGGAACAACTTCCGTGCAACAGCGGATGTTTTATATGAATGAACGATTGCATGCTTTGCTTCGCAGTGGCTGCACAGGAGCTCTAATAATAAAGTTATTAATCTGTTAATACTGCTCCCCGACAGACACAAACACACGATGCAGCACAGACCCTTGACTGTTTTACACTTTATCGGTAAGTTACACGTTTATGTGTGTATGCTAAGGTAGCCTGATCTGCTTTACTATCCCGTAATAATAATAATAATAATAATAATAATAATAATAATAATAATAATAATAATAAGCAGAATCAGTTTCCTTTAAACACCGCAGTCACACTATCTGCAATTGTGTGAATCACTACAGAGCTTTGCCGATGGCGTGATTGTGGTTTTTACACGCAAAGCCTCCAAGACTGCCTCGCAGATTTAGATCAGGGATGACTCAGCTGTTTTACTCCTATGGCCTGTTTATTCTATATGATTACTTGCTATTGTTACTTTATCCCTGCATAATTCCTTCAAACACTGTCTGCCTCTTCTCAAATCAATCAATACAAGAGTTTGTTTGAACAAAAAATGTATCTTTTTGGCACACAGCTGACTTTTTGTGAACAAACTGTGCTATTGGGGGAATGAGTCTTGAGAAAATGCTACAATACAATAAAGGACATGATGCAATGTTGCGTAATTTTTTAAGTATATTCTCCTGCCAGGCCAGATCACACATCATGATAACACTAGCCAAGCAGAGACTGTGCAAATGAAAACAATGCACATCTTTGTTTAGGGCTGTTAAGCACTACCCGTCATATATTATATACAAACATATTTTCTTCAGGTGTCCAGTTGTTTTTAGTGATGAATCTTTTTATTGTCACAACCAAGTGTCATGACACTCTGAGGCAAACCAATCAGGGCTGCTCTTTAGTGTTGGCTTGTTTATTCCTGTCTTTCACCATGTCCTACTTTTAAAATATTATTTTTGATGGAAGATTATTGTCATTTAAAATGAACTGTTTTTAGTTTCTTACTGACAATCTCCAGCATCACTGTTGTGTATGACCCATTCAACACACAATGACACATCACCACCACATCAGTTTCACTGCACCCAAATAATACCTGCTGTGTGGGGGCCCTGTTGGGGTCCTGACCATTGAAGAACAGGGTGAATAGAGGAAAATAAAGTATACAGAGAAACACATGGACTACACTCTGTAATTGTAAAACTAGAAACTGCAACTATATGGTTACAGGTTACTGTAAAAATACAGCCAATTTACAACACTAAGATACTGTTTTTGGTAAAATATGATAATACTGTGAACAAGGCTTTATTCACATTATTACTGTATATTAGCAACACAAGACACCAGTAAAGTATTTTACAGTACTGTACAATATTTACTCAAAGATGTCTTCAGACTCACACACTGTCGGATGCCCCTGTTATCAAAAGTCCTCAGGATTACTCTTTCAAGGTTTGTCATTAACAGTGCAAGCTACCTCAGTAACATATATAGTTATTTTACTATACAAGTGATTAAAGTCTCCGTTTGCCATGGAGAGGTCAGTTAGTAAATTAGCTTTGCAAAGGCTCATGGGAGTGCACGTCTTCTGTTGCTGCTGTGATGGTGTCAGGAGCTAAACTATTCCTGCTGCAATCAGAGTCAAAGACCTCCTTAGCAGTCAAAGAGAAAATTAAGCTGGAAGAATAATCAGTGAAATGATGCAATTATACATTATTATACTGTTAAATTACAGTAGAGGAACATTCTTGCATGTACTGTGAAATAACAACAAAAGTAGTTATTCTGCTGTTGCATACTGTAATTCAGTATACAGTAAAACACTGTTAAAATAAATAACAATAGACGTGCTGTAAAATATCAATAAAATGCTGGTGTCTCTGCTGCAAATACTGTCACAATTAATTTACAGTGACATTTTTTTTACAATGACGTTCTCAATCTGTGAATTCCATCACACACCCTACAGGTATTTATAGTCCAATCATCCTTATGCAATGGCATCTGCACTTCCATTCATTTCTGACTGTTTTTGTGCTTTGTCATTTTACCCATTTGACCCACAAACTCAACACAGTGTGTTTACATCTGAGCTCTCTGCTGTCTACAGGAAACGACTGAGGTTTTTCAATCCTATGGGCTATATAAGTACTGCAAAATTTGAAGTACTTGTGTCAAATTGATTCAGTTGTATTGATGGTGTAGTACTTGCAATAATTAATTTGTTTAAAAAAGTACATTAATTTTGTGTTCCAGGCCTTGCCATCCTTTCAGTGATTGTTGCTGTGACCGTAGAACTTGGGCACAATGCCACCCTGCCTTGTAGACAGAACTGCTCTAAAGTGGAATGGAAGACTAAAATTGGATTCAACGTTTCACGTATTTTACAGTTTGCTGAAGGGAAATTGACAGTGGCTCCAGAATATATGGGTAGGCTTGAATTTTCTGAAGAGAACGTCAAAAGTGGAGACGTTTCCATCACTTTAAGTTCTGTTGTTTACAATGACCAACGCTGGTACTACTGCTCCTGTGATGGAAAAGACCAGTGTGACAAAAAGATTGAAGTACTAGGTAGGTTCTCTCATCTTCTTCCTCTCTCATGTATACTGTTTTCTTCCTTACTTTAAGGTTGGATTTAAGGTTACTTTAAGGGCTGGGACCTAATTTCCCGCAAGGGATCAATAAAGTATATCTGTATCTGTAGGTTCTGTCTGTGTTAAATAAAAATTTCTTATCAATTGTCATCACTGTTCAAAAACTCTCATATTATTAAGTATTAAAACTGTAATGTAATCTGTATGTCCAAAAGTTTGTAGATGCCTAAACGTGTTTTAAGTAACAGCCTCAATGTGTCTAGAACATTACTATGGGGATTTCATTGTATTCAGCCACAAGAGCATAAGTGAGGTCAGATACTTAAGTTGGTTAATTAGTTTATTAGGCAAACCGGACGTATTAGATGGAGCTCCATCACATGGTGACTGGCATTAGACATGGTGCCAATGGGTTCATGTATATCTGTTACAGAAAGTCCTGTTTGCAGTACTTCTCTACAGAGACTAGACAAGCTGTGGCATTTGTATATCTGTAATGTATTCATTAGTAGAGGTGTCCACAAACATTTGGACATATAGTGTATGTGCCATAGTGGTGTGCATATCATTGTAATAACAGTGTGGTTTCATGCCATGTTTTCACAGTAAAGAAGTCATATGTAACACAATGTTAAAAACTGTAAGTAACAAAGCTCTTGTTTTTTTTTCAGTCCCGCATCCAGTAAGCGTCTTCATTGGAGGTAAGGCCACACTCCCATGCTATGCTGAAACAGCCAAGCAGACACCTGTCTCTGTTCTTTGGCAAAAAGACGGAGAGATGGTGTTTGAGCTGAAGAATGGAAAGATGGTGTATGGTTCTGGATTTGAGCAGAGGGCCACGGTGTCTGCAGAGGGCTACAAAAAGGGTGACCTCTCTCTGACCATCAACGATACCAGATACTCTGATGCTGGGTTATACAGATGCTCCCTTAATGATGGAGAATACGGATACCCCAACTCTGTTACTCTGGCAGTTGAAGGTAATTGACAGGTCTTTTATGTTATTACTTATTATTTAAGTATATAATATTAAAATT
Source organism: Crenuchus spilurus (assembly GCA_036984385.1). NCBI lineage: Eukaryota > Metazoa > Chordata > Actinopteri > Characiformes > Crenuchidae > Crenuchus > Crenuchus spilurus. Next base: position 4,490 of record BRDA01056939.1, read on the forward strand.
ACATTACTTAATGATGAATCTCAATTTTTGTTCACAGCTCATCAGTTTCAGCATACTAAACTAGAGGGTGACTCTGTTGAGCTGGAGTTAGTTGTACCAGATCTACTGGAAGTGAATTTCAAGGCAGATGCTAACACATCAGACTCCTGTATGTGCACCCGGAGGAAAGATGCTGTAAATTGTACATCAGTCTATGAACAGAGGACCTCATTTCTGAATAACACCCTTATGCTACATGACCTGTCATTGTCTGATAGTGGAACATACAGGATCCTGGACAACAATTCCAAAGTCATTGCCATTCACAAACTTAAAGTTATGGGTAAGTTTCTTTTTCATGAGTGTTGTCTCATAGTCCATAAAGATTGTCAGTGTGAATTGATTTAGTGTTTGTCCTCAATATCATAACAATTCACTTGACAAAACACTTTAAAAAACAGTCAGTTTTATAAAAACACCACAAAAATGGGCTTAAAAACAAACCATCTCTCAAAGTTTCCAAAAAGTCAACAAGAAAGCATTTAAAGAGAATCATAAAAATCATTCTGCAAATCGCCGTTCATTGTAAAGTTTGAGTTGGTAGTTTTTTTTAAATAAAGTAATTGACTTTAATAGTCAATTATAATAATAGTCATAATAATTTTAGTGAATTTAATTTAGAGTGATGGTGAGAATCCTACATTGTATATGATATAAATAGTGTATTACATAATTTTAAATGCTGTATTACATGAGCGCACTGATATTCCTTCTTGTCTATTTGCTGTCTTATCCAGGTTCACCATCATACAAGATGTCAGATACTGCTATCTCAGTATTATGTTTTGCTGTGACAGCATTTCTTACTATAGCTCTGTGGGTGTACTACCAAATACAGCGAAAGAGAAGAAACACAGTAGATGAGACAAGATCAAAAGATGAAAATATGCACCTCTCAGTTCCTCAGTGCGAAACCAGTGACGGATCCCCACAGCCATTTTATGAGATGAGTGAAACCAAAGAGGTAGTCACATCCTCTTCCTCCCAGCCCACTGACCAAGATGCAAACACTCAAAGCTAAAGAAATGTTTACTTTCAGCCTTTTACCAAAGTAATTGCAAAAAAAAAAATCTAATTTACACCCTTTTCTCCTTGGTTGAACTTTCTCCATGACACGACTGTTATCTGACATTTACTTCTGTTAGTTTTATGCTGGAGTGACATGACTAATCCTAACTAACAATCTAATATAAGCAAATAACAAGCTTCAACTCAGTTGTAGCTTTTAGCCAGCACCTCAGAAACCCAGTCTAACAAAAAGCCATTTCTTTCCATGAAGAAAATTCTCCAGTAATAAGTCTTAGCATAATAGCAAACTACTAATCTAATATCTGATGAAGGAAGTACATCCACTCTATCCACTGCCGCTCTATCCTCTGCCTCTCTGTGTGAAAGCAGCTTCGCTAATTTGACTAGTGGCACAAATTCAATGTTTTTCCGCGTTTGCCAAGTCAATAGCATATATTAAGAATGTTGTACTCATTTCTAGCATTTAGGCTTTATCTTACAGTTAGTTGGGCAAGCAAATGTGTGCCACTGTTATATAGAAAACTTGAAAGAGTTTACTGTCCATTCATGCAGTTTATATGTAGGCACATGATTTTTGTTCTGATAGAATTCAGCGGCAAGACTCCACATTTGCCTAGGAAACATGACTATAATAGTTACTTTGTATAAGATGCCTGAATATAAATATAAGATTAGATTAGATGTACAGCAGTTGAAGTTGAAATGATAGAATTAGGACATAGAGCTGACGATACTGCCTGTATTTTCTGTGCCCTTCATGCAGTTTAATGTTAAGTAGAACATGTTTGAGTGATAGTGAGTTTGATGCTTATGCAGTCACATCACAATGTAGACACGGTCCCTCCAGGCCTGGATCTGAAGAGCTCTGCTATACAGAATTGAGAAAAAGTTGTCTGTTGTTCTATAACTCATAACTCTGCCTTTGTTCAAATTGCTTGCGAGGATGTATTTTAAATACATTTACTATGCAGTACAAACTTTAGAGTATTCAGCACTGCTTCACATATATTATATTCCACATACATATCACTACTTTGTGTACATAGATTAGTGAGGTTTAGAGTAGCATAAGCAGTTGCGGTTGTCTTTTATGTTTTCTTTAAAATAGTAGCCTCACTCCATATGTCCACATTCCCAACATAAGATGACGTCATGGTTATGCAGCTGAAAAATACACATTATACATAATAGAAGACATTTTACAAAGCTCAGAATTATTAGGTCCAAACTGTTTACTAACTTAAATAACTCTATAGGCCAAACATGCCACAAAACTATGTTTTTATACAGTCAGAAATAAGCTCAAACTGTCCAGCATACTGCATACTGCAGTAAAAGAAGCACATATTGCAGTAATATTCACTCTGCCTTTAGTCAAAAATATAAAGTAATAGAGCACAACATTTTTATTAACCCTAAAAAAGCCAAATCTATGCATTACCTCAATGTAAATAATTTTAGTATTTCATCCAAATCTTATTTTAAAGGCACAGTATGTAATATTTCGGGTTATCTTTTAGCAGAATTTAATATAATCACTAATAAAAATTATTAAAAACACATCTAATCATTATAAAGTAAGAAGTCGTTTGATTATTTTACCTTAGAATAAGCTGTTTATATCTACATTGGTCGCAGGTCGAACACCGACTGAGGCCGCCACGTTGCATCGCCATGTTTCTACAGTAGTTTGAAAAGGACAAACGAGGCTAGCAAAAACCGTTTGTGTTGTAATGACGAATTGGCCACTCAAATTCGATGGCGCTGTAGCTTTGTTTTACTGTTGGCTGATATAAAACAGGAGAAGAAGAAAAAATACACATATACCTCAATAAAACCTCAATAGGAAGAAATACATGGAGGAGAAGCAAAAATAGTTTTTTGGTTTATTTGTTAAGATGGCGGAACATTCTTATGCTCATCTCAGAGCATTGGCTGTTTACCAACACAGTTTGTACACCAACCTTCTCTGACGTAGATTATTAAGCCGCCCCCTCTGGTTTCCGCAGACTGCTGGTTATGGTCTGCTCGGAAGAGCTGCCGACCGGCGAGCTGGAAGGCCGAGTCCGGGATGCTCTGGTTCAGCCATGTTTCTGTGAGACAAATCACTGCGCAGTTCCTCATCTCCTCAGAAACATTCAGCCTTAGCCGCAGGAGGTCCAGCGTGTTGTCCAGAGAGCGGACGTTGGAGAGGAAAAGAGATGGAATCGGGGGACGTTCTTAGCGTTACCCTTTAGCCTGGCTAGCACGCCGCCCTGCTTCTGCCGCCGGTCTCGTCTCCCCCTCCCGGCCTGTGTTCCACTCCAGCGGGCCGGTGTCCGGAGAAGCCGTAGTCTGCTCAGCTCAGCCCGAATGTTATTTTCCAAAGTTGCTGCTTCTGTGGCTAAACTGTCTCTTATCTGAATGAGTTCAGTTCGGCTGTAACTCAACCGCCTAGGGCGTGTGAATTCAGTATCAGAACCGACGTAAACAGACATAAAAACTACTAAAACTGGGTAGCTAGGAGCGTGAGAAGCCGCTGCACAACTGTGCGCTGCCGTCTTGCCGTGAAAAATTGCAGTGTGTTTATTTTGTTACATTATCTTCTGTTTGTACAGAAAACAGCTAATGTTTACAATAGCACTACTGAAGTGCAGAAAATATGTTCCGTCTGCATTGTAGCTGATAAGTTTACATATTACATTTCCTAAATTTCTAATTAAAATTAATCTTACCACTTGACATATCACTAGCTCTAAAGCTGCTATTAGACATCGTGTTCGGGAGTATAAAAGATTTATGACATCTTACGGCCACCGTAGAGACTTCTTCGTGTTGGGGGGGGCTGTGGAAAAAGTCCTCAGTTGGTTGCAATATGGAAACTAAACCACTAGATGTCACTGGAAACTACATACTGTGCCTTTACGTTTTGTACAAGGCTCTATAAATGCCAGTAGTGTGAACGTTACTTTTAATAATATGAAACTTAATAAAAGCACAGATTCTAGACTAATTAATGAAATCAATCCCGTTACATTGTTATTCAACCTAATCTTTATCTGACGTTATTTGTAGCGTGAGGTCAGATACAATCGTATTGGTAGATTTTTCAGTAAATTAACAGAAAACCTGATGTGCCATCATCTGCCAATTGCCTTCTTTTATACCTTTTGTAGCAAGTGTGTTTTGAATCAGTGTTGTAAGTACAGGGTAACACATTGAAAGATTGTCTGTGGGTAACTGTGGTATAAATGCAGCAGATTTTTGAGCGTTGGACACTGTGAATATATATATAATATAATATATATATATAATACATGTACTATCATATCAAAATATTTTGGAATGTATATTGTGAAAGGGATTAACCACCCTCTGGCATTAATGATGCACTTTGTTCATTCTCAGTACAGCAGCTCTAGAACATCCCACAAAGTTAGTGGTTTCTCGAGTTGGTACTGTTCATCACCTGGTACCCTATTATTTGCCCTTTTGGACATCACTCACATCACATCCTTTGCCCAAGATAATGGTTTTATACTCTGCTACAAATGACTAGTGTACTGTACTTACGGTACTTATTTTGTACTTGCACGCTGTCATGTGGCATCTGTGATGTCCCAGTACAAGTTAATTAAAACTTGTGGTGCTTGCTTATTTCTACATGCAATAAATGTGATGTGACATTTGTGATGTCCCGAGCCGAGTTCATCCCAAATCAGGGGTGGTCATATATTCTGATATGACTATATATGCTGTTAACTCATATTCAGGAAAGTGCACTTGATTGTATTACTGAAATATGCACTTCTCACACATTATTAAAATATGTTAAAATAATTTAGTGCAATATTATATCTTGCAATAAACTAAGAATCTAGTGCAATTGTTTTACCCCAGAGTGTAAAAAGGAGAGATATTTATTTGGCCAATATATTTAATTCATTTTTATTTATAGTTATTTATTTCCTGGATTTAAGTTCATGTTCTCATATTTCATGGTCAGTTTATGTACAACTCTAGAAAATTGGCAGAAAAGTTTCCATTTATGAAATCTTACCAGTCAGCTTCAAAAATGACTTCATAATGATGAGACTTTTGAATGTGTTTTTTTTTGCTTAGCTGAATGTATTTTATGTTTGTATATATTGCATTTGTTTGTTTGTTTTAACCGCTGCACATTTTTAAGTTTGTGTAATTAATGTCAAGCTTACATAGTTTGACACCGTCAGTGTTTGTGAACGGCTGTAGAATTTGACTGTGAAGCTGAATGGAGTGTCTTCTGAAAAATCCATTAATTTCATATCAGGGCACACTTTAAAGGCCACTATGCTGCAAAATTATTTGAATAAAAAAATTCAAATGAACCTTTTTCTGTGTGTTTATATATAGAATATATGAATACCAACTTAGTTACTTACAAGATATTACACAAGTTACCTACACAATATCCAAATGTTTATGGGCACCACTTCTAATGAGCATTCAGCTACTTTTAAGTTGCACACCTTACTAACAGCTTGTGTAGTCCCTGCAGAGACGTACTGCCAATAGAATAGGACTAAACATGTCTAATTGGCACCATGTCTAATGCCAAGTGTGGGTTAGAGGGTTATAAAGTTCCACACCATTAAGCTTGTGGGGCATTGTTGCTGTGTTCTCTGCGCCAGTACTTTTGGGGTGTGTTTGGGATAAGGTAATGTGGGGATGAATCTAACAGAAAGCCTTTTCTGGACAGAAGAGAGAGTTCAACAATATTGTACATACTCCTGATTTTTGAAGAAGCAGTGAATGAGCAGGTGACCCAATACTTTAGTCCTATAGGGTATGTTGCACATTACAAGGATCTTAGCTGAAGACTTAAATTAGATGAGATATTGATAAAAATTAAGTGTTTTTCCAAAAATAATCACTTCCTGATGGATCTTTAGATTGCTGATAACTACAAACATTTAACCACATATTCAGTTCAGTACTGACTACTGATTGAAGCACCTCATAATAGAAACGGTCTCTGTTAATCATCCACGTCTTACAGATGCAGCAGATTACACTGAAAAATTACAGCTTTTTACAGCTGATCAGGCCACACATTTATTTAATGGGGTAAAAGCCAGTGCTGACAGCTGATATATGAAATAAAATAAGCACACTACTAAAAAAGGCCCCTCACAAACAGGCCCACATCAGTGCACTGTACTCAAACCATAAGCCTTCATTCAGTCTATGACTTTGTCCTCATGCAGCTGAGATGTCTAATATGTGCTTAAATCACATCCTATTCATTTACTCTTAATCCTTACAGATATTTCTAATCCTGTAAGCTGTTGTTTGTGCCTGAGTAGATGACAGCACTCCTGTTGATGTCATGCCTTCAGGTGGCTTTTAAATCCCAGTAAAAATGGACCGTAAACCTCTGTAATTAGTCTGAATGCGAGTTGGGGTTTTGCTCAGAGGTGATGGCTGGGGAAAGGGATTCTGACCAGGAAAAACAGTCCAGCACACAATGGGGTCCATTCATAGTGACCACAAAGTTAATCAGAGCAAACAATCTGCAAACTAAGACACCTGGATTTGTACACAGAAGTGATTAGGCTGAGATAGTTCAGAAAGCCCAATAAAAGGCCACTGGAGAACCAAGGCCAGGACAGTGCACCTGAAACCTTCTGAGAATCTACACACTGAGAGGTGAGTACTGCTGCTGCTGCACTATTACAACACTACAGGCAAACATTCAAGTGATGCTTTAATATTTTTCAAACTAATCAGTAGCTGATGCAACTCAGAATATACTTATAATAGAAGCATCTGCTCATTAGCATCTATTACAGCTATTTTAGTTTTATATGGAGCTTTTAAGCACTTGTCAAAGTCAGTTTTCAGCTATTTTACTCTTGTGCATCATAATTAACTATTTACTAGATATTACAGCTAGAGATAATGTAAAAATATTGCAGTATCATTAGAGAAGCTGCAGTGAGGAAGCAGTTTATATCCTCAGACGCAAGAGGGCGCCCCTGAGTCGAGTCCAGATTGAACTTAATTCCTATGAAGTTTTTAATTTGTAAATGATATATAAATATATACAGGCACAGAATACATTTCAGGACTGTTTATATATATAAGAGCACTGATACAGGACTTTATAAGTGTACATTTATTACAATTAGCTTAGCATATCAGCACCAATTTAGCACTGAGTAGCATTAATGCTAACAAATTGCATAAAACCTGTTTATTGAAGGAAAATGGAAAAATACTGATATCTCCTTTTTGAAATGTTTAGGTAATACAATTTAATTTCCTGATGTGAGGCAAATTTGTAGAAATGACTGGGAATAAGTGTAAAAGTTTAATCATTTAGTCACTCACTCATATTCAATGAGAATGTAGCTCTTGGGCGCCCTCTAGCGTTAGCATGTAAATGTTTATTATACACATATTGTGGCATATTTCAAGCCATATGTGTTTTAATGTTGACCAGTATGGCTTCTATAGCTAATTTCATTTGTAGTAAATTACTAATCAAGAAGTATCAATACAAAAAGTCTTGAAATATGTCACTTTACATGTAATAAATATAAAATATATGACAGTAATTACAGTATAACCTTTGAACATAAATGACCTTTTCATAATTTTTTTTTTTGGGGGGGATTATCTACATAATTCTCCCTCTTTTTTTCTCAGCCTAGAAAATGAAGCTCATTCTTTTCGTTGTCTTCATGGCCTCCGCTGCCTATGTAAGTTTACAGTCTGTTTCATCTATTTTCTTAATATTTCATACTTTCTTTACTATCTGTGATTTATGTGTTATGTGTTATTTCTTTGTTTTTAATCCTTGTAGATGACATCAGCAAAGGTAAAAAAGTCAAATAATCTCATATGATATTGTTATGTGTGTATACTGTATATACATGCTTACTTAACACTATTTAGATACATTAATGTCCAGATCTATGCCATGAACTACTTTCTGTGTCCAGAAACTGCTCCTGGTGGGTGGTTTGAATGGTGCTGGTATGGTCGCTGGTTTGAATGGTGGCTTGCTGACCCCAGGGTTGGTGGTTGGAGGTGTGAACCCAGCAATACTTCCTGCTGGTGGAGCTCTGATAGGACAGCAGCCATTTGCTCAGGTAGGAATGCTCCATCTTTAAGTTTTCATATAACTATCATATGCATCATATTCTCCAGATACTAAAAGCACATTTTCTGAGAAGTGCAATGACACAAGTCTTCTTTCTCTGGCTTGCAGATGCTGCCTGCTGTTTCTCCATTTATGTTCCAGAATCCTTTTGCTGCCGCTCCATTCGCACTGCCCAACCCTCAGGCCCAACTGCCTCCACAGCCAGCCATGGCCTTCCCACCAGCTATGGTAACGTCACATGTTTTGTGTTAGAACAGCGTGCCTATGAGATTTCCAGCTCTTCCATTATTATTATTATTATTATTATTATTATTATTATTATTATTATTATTAATAATAATAGTAGTAGTAGTAGTAGTAGTAGTAGTAGTGTGGTATTAACTGATTAAGAAACTGTTAACATTTGTTCAGAGCTCAGCTATAACAATAATAGTAATAATAATAATTATTAATTGATTAATTCATAATTCTTATTTTCTTTCCAGCAGGGAATGCCTTTCCTAGCCCCCCCAAACCGTCAGATGCTTGCTCCTCAGCTGCAGACTGTGGTACATTTCTCTCTCATTCTCTCTCTGTTTCCGAGGATAGCACACTGATGAGCTCCTGTGTTTAGTTCTGTGAGTCACCGGTGACACATCTTGTGTTTTTATCTCATCAGGGAGGAGTGAACCCAATGGGAAATGCTCAGCAGCCACAGGGGGACATGCCAGCTGGCCCAGCACCAAGATTCAGAGTAATCCATCACATATATCACTATGCAATTCATACAGTATACATTTATATGTCCATGTGGCACAATCATAAATGTGATGCATAAATGACTACAGTATTGCCAAAAGTAAATGGACAAGTTTATGTGTAATGATGGACACTGTGTAGAGAAATTACACACAGTATTCACATCTAAATCAGCCCTTGTCAGTCTTATGATACTACTATGGCAGTAATACTGTTTGTAGATTTATTTAACACACTAATCTTTCTCTTGTAGCGAACACCACTCAGGAGATTGCAGGTCAAATCAGCTTATGAGAACATTCAGGTAACTCATGATCAGGAACCTGAATGCTAATCCTCTTTGCTGAAGTCAGGAGTATGCTAATCATTAAATGTGTGATTCTTTTCAGGTCACAGCATCTCCTTTAACAACTGAGCAGCCTGACAAGAAATCCAACTAACTGCATGTTGGTGCATCCCAGGTATGAACACATTGTTTTATACTGGAGATCTGAGACGTGATCATGAGAACTATTCTTTTCTGAACACTAACACTTACCTGAGAATTACAGTAATGTTAAATGCTAATACAACTGCATCTACTATATTATATTTACTTTAGGTACCGTGATGCCACATAAACAGATGAAAGTAAAACACATTAACGTCAGGTTAAACACACTATCAGCTGAAGTAACCTGGAATAAAAGTGCTTGTGCATAGACTGAGTGGTGGGATTTGAACTCACATCCTCCTCTATGGCAGTTGTCTGCTTAACTCAGTTTTAGGGGGGTAAAGAAAGGAGCTGTTCTGGGAGTCTCCCCCATATTAACAGTGGCTCCATGATGCTCATAAATACATACAATCTCCCAGAATCTACAGCAACCAAGTGAGCTTCATCCCAAATCTGTTGACCAGTCAGTCAGGCGTGTATAAGAGCAGGAACATCATAGCAGACACAGATTGCCATGAGAAATGTTTTATGTCAGGTTGGGATGTCTGTAGTAATAACAGCAAAATCAAACTAAAAATAGTTTGATTTAAATCTAAAATTAGATCTTTTTTTCACTTTGGACAAGCCTTTAGTTCTTCCCCATTGGCTCAGTATGCCTACTGAGTTTATTCATTTACTTTCCTTTTCTCCCCAATTTCTTCCTTTTTTTTTTTTTTTTTATACGTCCTCTTGTCAGGTTTATTCTTTAGTTTTCTCCTCTTTTGTTTTCTTTCCTTACCGGTCTACACCCTGTGAAAGTGTGACATGGAGACATTAGACACCCTCTTATATTAGACACCCTCTTATATGACGCCTATGGCAGGTGAAACCCCTCAGTATTAATTAGGCTCAAGAATTCTGGGGAATCTTTGAAATGCCTCACTCCTGGTGGCCAAATACAATGGTGTGCTGGAATGTACAATACCATGCACAGTAAAACTGCCAGTGTTAAATCAACACTATTAGAGTTAAATTAACACTGGGGGTTTCAAAATGTAACACTCTCAGTGTTAATTTAACTCTAATAGTGTTGATTTAACACTGGCAGATTTACTGTGTGTTACATCATTCATGGCAGAACAGTGTTACTGAAGTCATCAAAGCTTATGTTTATGAGTTATTATCCATGCATTCAGTTGTTAATGTCAAATAGATCTGCTGACACTGTATGACAAATTGTTTCTATAAAAATATAATAGTCAGGCTTCTACGACTGTCTGTTTTAAGCTATTTAACATATTATTCTTTAACTGTATATCTAATAATATGTCAAACATAGTCTAAAACCACATAAGTAAGTCAGAAACATGTCTTATCTGCTGATCTATTTGTTATAAAAGGAAAATAATGACTGAAATTAATTTTGTGCTGTTTTTGTCTTTGTTGACAGGCATTGCCCGACAACGCTGGATGATGTTTATTCACCTTCTTTCTCTCACTTGTGTGAAAATAAAGAAATCAGGGAAATAATTTGAGAATGACACTGAATTTAATTTTATTAGTTAGAAGAAAGTCATTCTTGATTACACATATTGTTCTAATAAATGTACATGCATGAAAAAAAAATCACTTTGCCTTCTTTCACTTTTATTCCTTTAATTTCAAAATCACTTTTATTCATTTTCAGTTGATTTTTAAAGTGTTTTAACAAATTCCAGTGATATTTTGTTTATTTTGCAGCAGTGAAATGAATTTATTTTAGCAGTACACTGACATCTTGTGGACAACTTGAGAAATAAAAGGTGTAAACAAACTAATTCCTAACAAAAACTAGGATCATGTCCATAATAATATACTGTTATACGCTATATAAACAAAAGTATTGGGACACTTCCATCATTCACTGTGTCATTAGTGTCAGCAGTGGAGCAGCTGAATGCATTAATTAGAAAGGGTGTCCAAAATCTTATTTTAATAAAACTAATAAAACTATAAGCAAATACATTTACAAATTATGTTTTCTGTTGTTGTTCTACCGTGGGGGCTCATTCAGAGCTAGAATGATTCATCTCACCAGCAGAACATTGAGCTCTGTAGCCTCTTAATACACAATATGGACAAATGTATTGGGACTGCTGTGCATTTATTGGTTCTTCCACAGTCAGGGGTATTTAAAAAGTTTATTATACTTATTTGCTTGTAGTAAGTGTCTCTACTGCCCACAGAAGACTTTTTACTAGCTTTTGGAGCATTAATGGAAGGATTTAATTTCATTTAGTGATAAGAGTGTGTTAATGAGTTCAGGATGTTGGATGATCACCACCATCTCATGCAATACTACTGAGAGTCCACAGCTCAAAGCTGGGGGGCTTTATACCCCTCTAGCCACTGGTATTAGACATGGTGCCCATAGGTTCATGTGTATCTGCTCCAGGGAGTCCTATTGTAAAGTAGCTGAATACATTTATTAGAAGGGGTGTCCACAAACATTTGGACATATAGTGTATGTTTACATCCGTGTAATATATCTGCATTATTGTCATACATTAATCACTCTGTTCTTGTGTAGTAAATTATAAATTCCTATACATTTTGTATTAAAAATGTACAAATATTTACAGTAATACTGTACAGTAGAGCTTTGAAAAATCAGCCGCTCCAGGCACTGAAGAGAGAAAAATAAACAAGAATAGCTATGAAGAGATGATGTCACATCACTTGGCTTAAATAACAATTGACACAAAGTCCAGGACAAAAGCGTTCCTCTTTGTTTTATTCTAGTGGCTCAGCCAGACAAGACAGCAACCTCTAAGAGTTCAGACGGTGCCTTTAGTTCGGATTAAGCAGTTAATGAAAGCTTCTGTGCCCAAACTCTCTATTCAACATGCTCATTAGTCTAAAGCCTGGCTGGGCCACGGTCTGGTCTTGAATGAGCCATGAAGTCTGATTGTTTAGGGCTGAACCGTGACAAATAACTCAACAAGATCATGACGTTACCGTCGGTTCAGGAGCATGATGTCACATCACTAACCCAGAAGCTTCTAGACAGAATCTGAGCCATTAAATGAAAACGTGACCAAACATACGAGACTAGAATCTGATGGTCCTGCAGGCGAGGAGCCAAAAAGGTTCTTTGAAGAAATATCAAAGAGTTTTTTTTTTCTCTAAAAAGCTGAATAAATTCAACTGAAAGTTTCTACTGCAGCCAAAAGTTCTTCTAAAGTATTGTTGAAAAGAAGCATAACAGGCCTTTATACTTCATTTTATTTCCCTCTGCAGTGCTTTGTGTGCCTTTCTTTTATTTCTACACAGTAAATATGCCAGTATTAAATCAACACTATTAGAGTTAAATTAACACTGAGTGTGTTACATTTTGACACCCACAGTGTTAATTTAACTCTAATACTGTTGATTTAACACTGGCATATTTACTGTGTACAGCAACCTTTAAGTCTGATACACACAATATAAACAAAAGTATTGGGACACCTGCTCATTCATTGTTTCTTTTGAAATCACGAGTATTAAAAAGAGTTTATTCTGCTTTTGCTGGAGTAACTGTTCTAATGTCCAGAGAAGACTTTCTACTAGATTTTGCTGTGAGGATTTGATTGCATGCAGTGGTTAGTGAGGTCAGGATGTTGGATGATCACCTCACCTTATCTCCGACTCATCCCAAATGTACTGGGTGGAGCAGAGAACACAGCTCCACTGCTGAAGCGTAATGTCTTTATACTCCTCTAGCCCATACCTGGCATTTGATATGGTGGCAATATTTAGGCCTATTCTATTGGCTGTACTTCTCTACAGAGCTTAGACAAGCTGTGTGCATCTGTACATCTGTGCAGCAATGAGTGCAAATAAATATAGATGAATGCCTTCATTAGTAGGAGTGTCCACAAATATTTGGACATATGCACAAAAACTCTAGCAGCACTAAACACACAATAGCACATCACCACCACATCAGTGTCACTACAGTGCTGAGAATGATCCACCACTGACATAATACCTCTCTGTGGTGGTCCTGACTATTAAAGAACAGGATGCTATTAAAGTACACAGTGTGTACAAAGTGTTTCTATATGCTCAGCAGAGCTAGAATGGACAGTGAGAGTATATACAAGCTATGTGTACCTACCTAATGAAGTGGCCAGTGAGTGCAGCTGCTCTGTTAAAACCTTACATGATCATATATAGCAGGAATATGTGATGTTAAAACGGACAGATGGAAGACAATGCCACATTGGCATGATTACAAACTGTGATAATTTACTACACGTCCAGGCATATTTAAAGCCTAAAATGATCATAATGCTTGTGGAGGAGATGACGTTTCAGTCTTTGGTCAGCTGAGGTCACCTTATGTATTACATCATGACCACACTGTGTCTCAGATCCTGAGGATAAGAGGCACAGAGACAGTTTAAAAGGCAGAGCCAATGACAGCTCACAGCATGCACCTCTGTTCTACAGTGAAGGTACAGTGCATTTCATATACATACACATATACATATACATATACATATACATACACATATACATACACAAACACATATACACATACATACAGTATACATATACACATATACATATACATATACATACACATATACATACACAAACACATATACACATACATACAGTATACATATACACATATATATATACATATACATATACATACACATATACATACACAAACACATATACATATACATATACATACACATATACATACACAAACACATATACATATACATATACATACACATATACATACACAAACACATATACACATACATATACATACAGTATACATATACACATATACATATACATATACATACAGTATACATACAGTATACATACACATTGGCACTCTTCTCCATTTCATTTGGTTTCACAGTTGGACGTGATGAAGCTCCAAGTCATCGTCGCCACTCTCCTCAGCTTGTGTACGGGTGCTCCTGTGAGTATCTCTTTGCTTTATAAATGTATAGGCTGATTAAATGGACAATATGATTGGCTGAGTTGTCAGTATAGAAATGTATGAGTACACAAATGAACTGTTATTGGATACAGATGTGCTGTTCATGGCATAGTCGACCACCACAGTCATCCGTGCTTGTTAGAAGAACTGTATATTGTCTATGCAGTTTATTACTGATGCTGGTGTATTTTATCTTTATACACTTTTGTGCCATTTTCTAAAAGCAATAAACTGCACTTATGCTAAAATTGCTGTAAAAAGCCATTTATTTGTGTCAGATAAAGCTATTTTCCTCTTCTAGATCTTGCAGCCACAACTAGGAATAATTGCAAGTAACAGCAATGAGGTAATTACTGTGTATCCTACACACTTTTGTATATTTGTCACAGTATGCTGCAAAAAGTGACAACTTACCAAGTAAAATCATTTTAAATCTAGTCTACATATCTAATATTCCTCATGTTTAGTCAGACAGTTTAACTTGAAATAAGTATTACATGTCTAGTTATGCATGAAATATAATATATTAAGCATACAACATTCTCAAAATGAGAAATCTTAGGTAGTTACACTAGTTTTAAAATCATTTTTGCAGGGTACCATCTGCTTCATGAGCTTATAATGTCATGTCATCGTGTTTTCAGATCTTACGTCTCAATGGAATCACGCTTGCAAGTCTCGGGATGGGCCAAACACAGGTGCCATGCAAAAAAATCAATACATCTTCTAGCTTGAATGCGTTATGTGTCTTATGTAGTATTTAAAGTCATATAAGTTGTATATATTAGATGTTATATAGCTTCAAAAAGCACTGTGGTTGTTATTATAAGAAGATCCTGTTTGTTTGGGCTGAAACACTCCAGTCCAGGCTAAACTCAATACATTACATCAATACAGTGATTTCTTAGTTTCCACTCTTTTCTTTTTTTCAGCAGGGGACACCATTTCTATCTCCTTTCCTCTTCCAGCAGCAGCCGGATATCCTGCTGCCTCCACAGATCCTGAACTTTGGTGCACAGCTGCCGTTTTTACCTCCCCAGCAGAATCAGCTGCCCCCAATGCTGCTGCCTCCCAATCAGCAGGAACAACCCACAGTCATTAACCCCAATAACCCTCCACTCAACCAGAACCCGGGCCAGGTACTGTTCACTACACATGGCCTTCTCATCTGTAAACACACTCTTATACTGTACTAAAGTACCCAATGTGACACCATCATGATAGAACAATGGTTTTGGGTATTTCTGTGATGGTAGTAGCATGGCATGCTTTGAGATTGTTGAGCCTAAATCCTCATACACTGGCTTCAAACAGTGAAAGTTAAGAAATTTCATATTGACAGCTTTGGACACTTTATGACATATTATATATATAACAGTTATTTATATTTGAGCTTTGTGCTTCTGTCTCCATTTATAGATAACAGTATACCACACAGTACCATATAAACCATATAAGCCATAATCTAATAAGTCATATTATGATTAGAATTGAGAGATGATTTAAATGTAATTAGTGTTAATTAAGTGCTGTTTACTTTTCCATTATTTATTACGATTTTGTCATGTTCTCTTCATGAAGGTGGTTCCTCAGTTCTACCCTTTCCCTCAAGGAACAGGAGGGCAGGTTTGTCTTTCAGCCCTAACTTTAAATACAATGTCCAGGGCAGTTTCAGTGCAGATCTACAACAGCTCTTATTTTTCTCTTTCTCAGGGCTTTCCATATTATCTGACATACGGATTCCCTGCAAGAAACCCTCTGCTTAGATTTCCACCCAACCAGAAAACAGTCTCACAGAACCCAGTGAGGCCGACGCAGGCTTCTCTGCAACCTGTCCAGGTATGAGCTGATATGAGCTCAAATGAAAACGGTGTAGAAAATCTTTGACATGTTGTTTTTATTGCATCGTTATTTTCTCTGCGTTTGATTTGACAGAATAACGTGAAGTTGTCAGAAATATGGCGTTTAACTCCACCCCCTGATAATCGTGGAGACCGCCCTGGGCCTGGTGTTAATGGGGTAATTATTATGTAATTCCATGTTATTATTTGCACTGCATGTATCTCATACGTTACAGTAATATTTAAATGTGACTAAACTGTGATATGTTGATGTTTACTGCAGGATCCTGTGTTCTCTTTTTTTGAACCATAGGCTTTAATAGAGAAGAGGTGAGTTGTGTAAACTTCTGTTGATATAGTTTATGATCTTTTTATGTTTTACTATATTTTATATTTTTTACACATAATTTGACATATTTCAAGCATATATTGTTTTAATGATGATCCGTATGGCTTATAGCTCATGAGTTGGCCAATCATGCACAGTAATATGGTCACTAGTAGTGTTGGCACTGTGGGCAGCTGCTGGAAAATAAAATCAGCATTTTCATAAAGCTTATCAGCAGATTAAAGCATGGAGTGCTTTAAAATCTCCTGGTAGACAGATGTTTTGATTTTGGACTTACAAAATAAAATACAGATGAACCAACACCTACAGATGAAACCAAACCATCACAGACTGCATAAACGTCACAGTGGACTTCAGACACCTTGGATTGTGTGTCTTTCCACTCTTCTTCCAGACTGTAGGAGCTTAGTTTTCACATGAAATGCAAAACTGATTTTTACGTGTAAATAGGACTTTATAGCCCTGAATAACAATCCAGTTCTTTAATGAACATTAAAAAGGCTTGAAATATATAACTTTAGATGTAATTAATATATAGCACGACAGTTTAGCACTTTAATTAAATTATAAAGAGTTTTCATGAAATTCTCTCTTTTGTTCTGTGACTGTACATGCTAATTATATTTCTGTACTCTTTTTGTAGGTGACCTCATGTAATCAGACCAGAACTGAGACACTAACATTACCTTTGATTTGGAAAACTTCATGTAACTGTTCATACACCAATGCTTTGTTAATATTTCTACTGGTACCAACTGACAATAAACACTTTTGTGTATCATAGAAATGATGTTCTGACTTCTGACAACTTGTGTTCAACAACAATAAGCAGAGAAAACAGGAAACAAAATGTGAATGCTAAGAGTTTTATTGAATGAATTCCAGACATTTCAAGTCCACAATGATCTGTAACTAATAAAGTAACCCTCCACCTTCATCTACATCTACTAATAACCCTGATACTAAGTCTAGATCTTAAGCACAAGTCCTGGATGATATGGTTAAATGTACTTCCTGCTCCATTTTGCCCCATAAAGGTCTTAAAAACTCTCTCAATGGTGCACTCAGTTGTTATACTTGGGGTCTGCAGATGAAAGCAGGACAGTGAAGAGCTAATGTAGATGAGTTTACAGTTATAAAGCTGCTAAAGGTCCACAATCTTCAAACATTCTGTCACCTGTGAATAAGAAACACAATGTTAACTTGGGGAAACTGTATTTTACATTGTTTTTAAGATCAGTTACATTGGCAGAGTGATTGTACCTGCATTCAGGTAGGTGGCGATTTACCATCTAGGGTAAACTGGATAATATTCCTCACTTGAGTAACCCTTAAAGATCAAAATACACAACATTAGTGTCTGAAACACTTATGCAAAGAAGTCAAGTAGCACTTTCATCAGTACATTAAATTATTCTTTGGTGAAGAACATAGAACCCTCAGTACATATACATAACAGTGTTAAAAGTTAGGTTCTGTTTAATGTGAGGCAATAAAATTATGTGATGTTAATATTTAACTAAAAACATATAATAAGACTTTATTTGAAGTCTACTTAATATATGGACATTTAGCACTCTATAATGATTTTAATTCTTGAGTATATATGAACAGGTTATGTCAGTATTCACAGGATGTTTTAAGTCATTTCCTGGTCTTGGGCATTTTTTCCTTTTATAACACTGTAATGAAGCATCTTTAACAAAATCAAATTGCCTATAAAACATATCATAGACAGACAGAAATACTCAATGACTCCTGAAGGTTTATATACTAGTTCATCTCCAAAAATTAGGATATCTTTGAATTGTTAATCAAGTTAATTGTTTATCATAATTGAACTCAGAAAGGTAAAGTGATGTATATTCATTACACATAAAGTGACATATTTCAAGCCTTTTATTGTTTTAATGTTGATAATGCTTGAATAGTACTCTAAATGAAATATTCTAATAATTTAAGATTATTTCACAATATTCTCATTTATGATGTGCTGTGTATATTATCTATGTATGCAGCCTTCAGTAATAACAATTGAAGCAACACAATGGCTGGTAGAAAAGGCAGTAACAAGTCATTAATTAAGTGCAATGTTGAAGGCTCTTTGTAGTATTTGATGCACAGAGACACTTACCCTGTAGTTGGATGGGGCCTGTTCAACCAATTAAAGACAAAAGGACAGAATATGAGATTCTCTAGTTATGAAGTCTAATCAGCACATTAGATCATAATTATTACTAGTGCTAGTTATTACATACTGGTTGCGCAGTTCCAAACTCAATTGAGGCCGTCTGTTGTTGAAAAGAAGAAAATAGTCAATAGTTTTTTAATCAAATCAGTAAATGTGCTCAAACCATGTATGTGATGAGAATGTGTATTACCGCATTGCTGGGGTAGTAGAAGATCTTGAAGTAAGGCTGAACATAGAAGAACATAAAGCAGTTTATGAAGCTAAATGAATATGATAGTAAATAATTTACTGATTTGTAGTGTCAGTGTCACCTGTATGCTGAGAATTACCTGAGGGCCAAAGACAGGGGGTACAAACTAATGCACATAAAAATAAACAGAAGCACAACATTAATAGCCATGGATATGATACTATTGCATATTTATGGATATGTGTGTATGTATGTGTAAATACCCCAGGCAGCTGAGGTGGTCCTCTTCCACCCTATAAAGTAACACAGTTACAGTATAATGTAATAATTGTCCAATTTGAAGTGAAATATAAACATAAACATGCTTTAGTTTGACTGACTCAAGACATCACACTGTAAGATATGAATCAATGGTCCAGTAGATCTTATGTAAATGTTTTAAGTGAAATGTTTTTAATGTTTTTTTTTTAAATATTTTTAATTTTAATGTAATAATAATAATAAAAAAAACCTACTTATTTTACTCATTAAAAGCTTGATCATCTTGTTTGAATGATATTAAACTTACAGAATTCTGTGTGAAAACAAAGTAATAACAATTACTTCATCTTTACAAGCACTTAGTAGTATATGCATGTTTTTATTTTTACCAGCAGCTGTTCAGAAGAGCTAACAGAGGAATCCTAGTTTACAGTCTGTGAGCAGCTAAGCTAACCAAAGTTAGAAATTATATTGTATTTATCCTGAGACCAAGAAATATGTTTAATATTAATTTGCATACAAGTTAGGTAAAGAAAGTAGCTAATGCTAGCTAATGTGTTGCTAGTTGCTACGTGTTAACTAGCTGGCTAGCTAAATATGTTTACTTCAAGCTAACAACATTATGAAAGATACAGTAATAAACAGTTTTGTAACTTTCTGCTTGGCAAAATTGAACTTATTTATTTTAAAGATATGGTAAACTTAGCTTGCTAATGTGCTTTGTCTTTGCTATTTTGCTAACTTAGCGGGCTGTGTGGTGGTTTAAACCTTATTCAATCAACGTTTCCACTGTAACTTGGCCAAAGTGAAAAATGTTTAAAGTTTTACAGTTGATGGGCATTTTTAATTGACACAACAGCAACAAACAATTTCAGATAGCACCATAGAGTTAAAAAGGGAGAGTGAGCACTGGTCACGTGATCATGTGATTCCATGGAGGAATCGCCGTCATTATCAAAATGGGAGAACTGGTTCAAAACTAAAGACAAAAACTTGTTCAAGTACAGCATGCCAGAGTCGTGCACATGTTACAACTGCACAAATAAACGCTAAAAGGGGTCTGGGATATCCTTTCATACATAAGCAAGTCTGTAATATTCACTTTTTTAAGAATTAAGTCAATTTTTGCAGGAAAGAAAATTCTAAACGTATCACCAAAGTTATGTAATAAACAGTCACTTTGCTGCAGGTAGACGGTCTTGACCATATAGAAAGAAAATAAAACCACCAGCTGACATTTTTGACTCCATTTTCGGCATTTGTGTACAAAAGCACAAAGCACAGTTCTTGTTTACAATTCCATTTGTTAGACCAAAGACGTCAAGTAGTACTATTATGTAGGTTTATATTAGGTCTATTTATAGTCTATTATGGAGTTGACAATAAATGGAAATTTATCAACTTGGTCAGCAGAAGACAGAACAGTGTTGGTGTACGACTGTACAACTACGAGGCACCCTATCATGGATTTTCATGGCCTATGCATCACCTGCTTCTAGTCTGGATCCTGCAAAATATTGTTTTCACATGTTTTACACTAGTCTTATTCTATCAATATGATTCAATCATGACTTACAGGCCTGTAATACTGCCAATATTGGTAAAAAAAATACACTGTAGGGTGTACATGTTGAAAATCACTCAATCTTTTTCTCATTGTACAGTCTCCATATCTTCAGCTTTGCAGCTGATTTATGGCTTTCCTCTGCTTTATCCCAGTTTTTGTGTACTCAATTCATATAGCTGACATGTCTTTACACCAGTGTGCTGAGTTTTAGGAAGATCTAGTGTATAGCTGTCGACCTATATTGTTTTAAAAATGGCATGTCTTGCATTGATATGCATGTGCTTTATTGACATTGTTCCTGTTTTGGCAGCCATTTTGGATCCCTGATGAGATCGCAATGTCAGAAAACAGGAAAGATAGGGACGGCTCTCTCTCTCCGTTTTTAACTCTATGGATAGCACACCTTCCAAAGAAATGTGACATGAAGAGGCTTGGCACCCCTATAACCAGCTCAGTAGTTTATGCAAATTAGCTTTGCAATGGCTCTTTCAGAGCTGCGTTTATTGTTTATGTAATAATATGCAGCAGACTTTAGTTGAGGTTCAGTTGG
The DNA here is from genome assembly GCA_036984385.1 of Crenuchus spilurus. Lineage (NCBI taxonomy): Eukaryota > Metazoa > Chordata > Actinopteri > Characiformes > Crenuchidae > Crenuchus > Crenuchus spilurus. The sequence goes on from BRDA01056939.1 coordinate 25,776, forward strand.
AGTAGTTTAAGAGGGGTTATTAATGTTTACTGTAAATGTAAAGCATAGTGATTTTTGAGCACTGCTACAATGTTAATACTTTTAGCAGTGAGCATGTTGTTGAGCTTGTTGGGTATAATCTGTTACCTCAACCATACTGTGTAAATATGACTAAGTATGTGCTGTAATTTCAACATAATTTTTATTATTTTATATACAACCTTTACTTCTACTCAATTAGATGCAATATTTTAAACCGTTAAATTAATTAGTTTGGACTAAAGTCTAAGCCTAGTCATATGTACTTATTTGTATTTCTTGCAATGTGTTACATCAATTTTATTGAGTAGATGTGGGGCAACGTTTTTTACTGTGCAGATGTCATTGGTGGTTAAACTTTTTAAACATGGTCAGCGGACTGTGGACCATTTTGGACCTTTCAAACAACTTTTCTACACACTATGACTATATAAAGCAGTTTATTAAGCTAAATTTAACTGAATGATATATTATATATGTATGATATGATATATGTATATGATATATGTAGTGTCAGTGTCATCTGTATACTGCTTATTACCTGAGGGCCAAAGCCAGGGGGTCCAAACTGAGGCACATGAAAATAAACAGAAACACAACATTAATAATCATAGATGTTATATTATTACATATCTATGTATGGTGTGTGTGTGTGTGTGTGTGTGTGTGTGTGTGTGTGTGTGTGTGTGTGTGTGTTTATGTAAATACCCCAGGCTGCTGAGGTGGTCCTCTGCCACCCTATAAATCAACACAATTATACTGTAATAATCATCCAAACTGAAGTGAAATATAAACATGTCTGATGCTTCAGTCTGACTGACTCGAGTCAGATGTCATTGGTGGTTAAACATTTTAAACATGGTCAGCGGTCTGTGGTCCATACTGGAGTTTTATACACACTGAGGTTATATATGTCCATTAAAATAATGACAAACAGTGTCAGTAATACAAACTATATCATGATAAATACAGCTGATATGACAGATTGACTTACTGGTGGCAGGAGGAAAACATTCTCTCCCTGAGAAGAAACAATAGACATGTCAAATAATTTATTCAGACATGTGTGGCTTATTGTTTGTTTATTGTTTTCAGTATGAAATTTGGAATAAAACGAAAACTTAAATGCCATGTTTTAGAAGTTATTATACTTGATGTTTTGAAATAAATACATCACCTGATTCAGAGGCACGTTAGCAGTGATATTCTAGATAACAGATAAATCTTTTTTAGGAAATTAACCAAAAAGTGTACAACAACAACAACAATGCCAATGACACCACTGACAATATATTCAATATAATAATAATAATAATAATAATAATAATAATAACATCAACAATAATAGTAATTACCTGGGCAGTCACATTGTCAACCTGTGTATGAATCCATAAAAGAAAATGTATTTTAACATTGACATTAATTGTCATCATCATATGTCATATTGTATCAAATATTATATTATAAAGTCAGAATATATAGCCATAAACATCTTACCCGGAAGAGTGGGGTGAACTGCAAGAAAACACAAATTTGATTCAGTAAATTAGAGAATTTTACTACTGGTAATGTTTAATAATATAAAAGTCATTAATATGATCCTAAATGTAACTTTTAAAATGTTTAAAGAAATCTTACTGCAAAGTTGCGACTGATTGGTATCCCTGGAACGCGACCAGGCTAAACAGATTTAACAAGTAAAGTTATATAGTTTAGAGACCATGTATTTATCAACCAAACAAAGTCAAATTACATTTGGGCCAAAATACATGTTCAACTGTATAAAATAATACATGGAGTTTAACATTTATGAAAGGCATGTTAGGGCTTTAACTTACAAAGAAAGGTGGTCTCCCACCATTTCCTGGACCTCTGTGTGGTCCTCCCCATCCACGACGGAACCTTCCTCCAGACTGAAAGTCCACAACACAGCAGTATTAGATGATATTGGCTATAATTAAGACTATAATTATTTGTATACTTGGTCATACAGTATGTAGTAATTTTGAAGCTTTTAAAGTTACTTGTTTTGTATTGCTGGAAATGTTTTTTGACTATGAAATACTAGCGGAGTTGATTTTCTTAATGGAAACAAAGCACTTTTGACCTTCTAGGATAAGAGCATTTGCCAAATGCTGTAAACGTAAATGTAATTACTTCTGAACTATAAAATATATGATAAAATAATTAAGAGAATGACATATGTAGTTTTTTAAAGCTTCTTCAGATATTTGTGATTGACTGCTTTAGATTTTGAGTTTGCTTCAGCTTGTTTAGGGAGGGTTTCTGTCAGACATTATGCTGGAGATTTTTTTTTTTAATCTGGCAACCCTGGAATTAGATGCCTTCCACAAGGACACTTCAGAACTGGCAACCCATTGATTCCAAGCCCAGTGCTCTAACTTTCTTTAGCCTGCCCCCAATATTTTGTTTCAGGTCATTTCAAAAGTTTAGAAAAATGCAAAAATGTAATTACAGCAATACATATTTTTTATATAATATGAAACCAATATTCCAAAAGGTGTCATTAGTGAAGGTACTACTGTCACGAAGTATCATGTGTGATATTGTTTTCTTTGAACTAAACCTGCTAATCATTACTAGGTTAGACTACTGCAAACAGAAATTCAAAATGCCTCCCACAAATATCTGATGGAGGGGAAACTCACCTGTCCAAACTGGGGTCTATAAAAGCCTCCTTGCCCTCCATATACCCCAGGATAGCCTCCTTGTCCTCCATATATGCCAGGATAGCCTCCTTGTCCTCCATATATCCCAGGATAGCCTCCTTGTCCTCCATATATGCCAGGATAGCCTCCTTGTCCTCCATATATCCCAGGATAGCCCTGTCGTTTTCCATCTTTCTGAGGTCCAAAAGTTTTGAAAGAATCATACTGAATTAGTACACTGAAGACAAAATAAATGTCATTTCCATCACATTTAAGTAAATTTGTCTACATTTAGATACACAGTACTCCTAAAATAATAATTGTAAACTGTCTGACCATCATGACTACTTAAAGCAGTATTTTGTTCCAAATAATAACATTTTATGTAGAACAGCTTGTAACTCACATCAGCAGTCGCACCAACAAATAACAACACTGCCACAAACAGGATCTTCATGTTGCCTACAAAAATAAGTCACATGTTAATTTATAATTTACTGAAAATATCCATTTTACACTCAAACAAATGTATCAAGAAGAACAGAAGTTATCTTTACTAAACCTAATCTTCAGCAAACACAGGTAACACACTGTAGATGATGCTTACCTCCTTGTTTCCTCCACCGAGTGCTGCTCTCCACTCCTGCTTCTCTATTTATGATGAACATACTGATGGTTGAGTAACTGTCTTATTGCTCAAGTTAATTTCTTATGGCCCAACCTGGGCTGATTATGAAAATGTCTGCATTGATCATAAGCTGGTCTTGCATCAGATGGAGATTTGTCTGTCTGTGTAGGCTTGTCTGGCTGTGTGTCTTTCCATCTCTCTCTCTCTCTCTCTATGTATGTGTATGTGTGTGTGTGTGTGTGTGTGTGTGTGTGTGTGTGTGTATGTATGTATGTATGTATGTGTATGTGTGTGTATGTATGTATGTGTGTGTGTGTGTGTGTGTGTGTGTGTGTATGTATGTATGTGTATGTGTGTGTATGTATGTATGTATGTATGTATGTCTGTATGTGTGTGTGTATGTGTGTGTGTGTGTGTATGTATGTATGTATGTATGTATGTGTGTGTGTGTGTGTGTGTGTGTGTATGTATGTATATATGTATGTGTATGTGTGTGTATGTATGTATGTGTGTGTGTGTGTGTGTGTGTGTCTGTGTGTGTGTGTGTGTGTGTGTGTGTGTGTGTGTGTGTGTGTGTATGTATGTATATGTCAGACAGTCTGTCTCTCATTAGATATTACATTTGTGTATTACAATATATGCTCTTTTTTGCCCATTTCTTTTTAGTGCACTATTTATACTCATCCAGACAATTTTATAAGGACCACCATAAGACCATCACTGATTATATATTATAAATTCTCACAGCCTAGTGTGTTCACTAGTGTGTGTGTGTTTCACTGCCCAAATGGGTTAAATGCGGAGGTCAAATTCCGTTGTGTGAAAAATCACATTGGCTAAATTGGTTGATCTTAATCTTAATCTTAATCTTATAGCAGCACCACCAGCATTGCTTAATAAAAATTAAACAATTTACAATTGTTTCTGTTACTTTGGTGCTTTGCTCAAATCAGGTTTGAACTTTTCAAAATGACTTGTCTAAGCTCCACATCACCTCCACTTTTGCAAACCATAAAAGCAGTTTCTCAATCATTCTGAACAAACAGCAATTACCTTGTCATACAGATGATTTTTTACATCTGTCTGATGTTTCCTACATTATCAGTTGCTGTTGTCAGGTCAGTCATAATGTATTAATCTTGATCTCTGTTGAATAGTTCCTCCAAACCCCTGAGACATTAGATTAAAGGCATAAGTCATTACATTCAAAAGTGCAGAACCATTTGTCATAACCTGTGAAGCATGTTTTATACATTTCTATTAGACAGTTTTTAAAAATGAACTGATGTTGAGCTCTCAGGAGAATCAGGACTGTCACTGATGAAGATGAAGCTTTAGATCAACCAGTTTTTTAAAATATCTCAGAGCTGCACCTTATGAACCTTCAGTTGGCAAGTTTATAGTGAGCACAACACAGCATTTCTGACGATCAACACACAAAAGGTCGACTCAACAGCTTTACTTTTTTTTGTTTTAGGCTTAATGTGTGTATTTAGTTGACCATGAGGTGGAATAACAATGGTTATAAAATCTGACTTTGACCTGTTGTGTTTAACTCCACCCGCTGACAATTGTGGAGACCCTCCTGGGCCTGGTGTTAATGGGGTAATTATTATGTAATTCCATGTTATTCTTTGCATTGCATGTATCTCATACGTTACAGTAACATTTAAATGTGACTAAACTGTGATACGTTGATGTTTACTGCAGGATCCTGCGTTCTCTTTTTTTGAACCATAGACTTTAATAGAGAAGAGGTGAGTTGTGTAAACTTCTGTTGATATAGTTTATGATTTTTTTATGTTTTACCATGTGTTTACCATATTTTATATTTTTTACACATAATTTGACATATTTCAAGCATATATTGCTTTAATAATGATCCGTATGGCTTATAGCTCATGAGTTGGCCAATCATGCACAGTAATATGGTCACTAGTAGTGTTGGCACTGTGGGCAGCTGCTGGAAAATAAAATCAGCATTTTCATAAAGCTTATCAGCAGATTAAAGCATGGAGTGCTTTAAAATCTCCTGGTAGACAAAATAAAATACAGATGAACCAACACCTACAGATGAAACCAAACCATCACAGATTGCAGAAACATCACACTGGACTTCAGACTTGGATTGTGTGTCTCTCCACTCTTCCTCCAGACTCTAGAAGCTTAGCTTTCACATGAAATGCAAAAACTGATTTTTACCTGTAAATAGGACTTTATAGCCCTGAATAACAGTCCAGTTCTTTAATGAACATTAAAAAGGCTTGAAATATGTCACTATGTCACTTTAGATGTAATTAATATATAGCACGACAGTTTAGCACTTTAATTAAATTATAAAGAGTTTTCATGAAATTCTCTCTTTTGTTCTGTGACTGTACATGCTAATTATATTTCTGTACTCTTTTTGTAGGTGACCTCATGTAATCAGACCAGAACTGAGACACTAACATTACCTTTGATTTGGAAAACTTCATGTAACTTCATACACCAATGCCTTGTTAATATTTCTACTGGTACCAACTGACAATAAACACTTTTGTGTATCATAGAAATGATGTTCTGACTTTTCAAAACTTGTGTTCATCAACAATAAGCAGAGAAAACAGGAAACAAAATGTGAATGCTAAGAGTTTTATTGAATGAATTCCAGACATTTCAAGTCCACAATGATCTGTAACTAATAAAGTAACCCTCCACCATCATCTTCACATCTGCTGATAACCCTGATACTAAGTCTAGATCTTAAGCACAAGTCCTGGATGATACAGTGTAATGTATTTCCTGCTCCACTTTGCCCCATAAAGGTCTTAAAAACTCTCTGAATCTTGTACTCGACGTCTGCAGATGTGTAATTGTTCTGGAGGACAGTGAAGATTTAATGTAGATGAGTTTACAGTTATAAAGCTGCTAAAGCTCCACATTCTTCAAACATTCTGTCACCTGTGAATAAGAAACACAGTGTTAACTTGGGGAAGCTGTACTTTAAGTTTTTAAGATCAGTTACAGTGGCAGAGTGATTGTACCTGCATTCATGTAGGTGGAGATTTACCATCTAGGGTTATGTGGATAATTTTCCTCACTTGAGGAACTCTTAAATATAAAAATACACAACATTAGTGTCTCAAACAGTTCTGAAAAGAGGTGTGTTGGAAAGTCACAAAGTTTACATGTAATGAATATAAAATATTTTTATTTTAGCTTTTTGAATTAAATTATTAAAATTAATATTATTCACAATATTCTCATTTATGATATACCTCTGTGTGTTATCTATGTATGCAGCTTTCAGTAATATTAATTGAAGAAGCACAATGGCTGGTAGACATTGCTATTGCACATGTTTTTGTAATATTTGATTCACAGAGACACTTACCTTGTTAGCTGTAGTCTTTTCAACCAATTAGAGACAAAAAGAACAAAATGCAGAATGAAGCTAAGTGCAGTGAATATGAGATTCTTTAGTTATGAAGTCTAATCTGCACATTTTATATCATGATTATTACTAGTGCTGGTCATTACATACCGATTGTGCAGTTCCAAACTCAACTAAGGCCGTCTTGTTGAAAAGAAGAAAATAATCAATAGTTTTTAATAAAATCAGTAAATGTGCTCAAATCATGTATGTGATGAGAATGTGTATTACCGCATTGCTGGGGTAGTAGAAGATCTTGAAGTAAGGCTGAACATAGAAGAACATAAAGCTGTTTATGGAGCTAAATGTTGAATATGATAGTAAATCATTTATTGATTTGTAGTGTCAGTGTCACCTGTATGCTTAGAATTACCTGAGTGCCAAACTGATGCATGTAAAAAGAAACAAAAACACAACATTAATAGTCATAGACATATTATTATTACATATCTATGTATGTCATATAGATTTAAATAATGTGTGTGTGTGTGTGTGTGTGTGTGTGTTTATGTAAATACCCCAGGCTGCTGAGGTGGTCCACTTCCACCCTACAAGTACCACAATTATAATGTAATACTCATCTAAACTGAAGTGAAATATAAACACGTCTGATGCTTCAGAATTACTCAAGTGTCAGATGTCACTGGTCTTTAAGCATTTTAAACATGGTCAGCGGTCTGTGGTCCATACTGGACTTATTAAATAATTAAAATAATGACAAATGTTTGTCCATTAAAATAATGACAAACAGTGACAGTAATGCAAAGTATATGATAATAAATACAGCTGATATGACTCATTGACTTACTGGTGGCAGGAGGAAAACATTCTCTCCCTGAGAAGAAAAAATAAATATATAATATATAAATAAAACATGTGTGGCTTTGCAAGTTGTTTATTTATTGTTTTCACTATGAAATTTGGAATAAAATTAAAACTTAAATGTCATGTTTCAGAAGTTTTTATACTTGATGGTTTGAAGTAAATACATCACCTGACTCAGAGGCATGTTAGCAGTGATATTCTAGATAACAGATAAATATCTTTTAGTAAATTAACAAACAAGTGTTCAATAACAACAATTAAATTACAATATGCACAAAATGATAATAATAAAATTAATAATTATAATAATTACCTGGACAGTCACATTGTTAACCTGTAAATGAATCCATAAAAGAAAATGTAATTAAGCTTTGAAATTCATTGCCATATATTGTAAATCATCATATGTCATATTGTATCACCTATTATATTATAAATATTCACTAAATATTATTATGTCATCTATATCACATTACCACATATTATATTATATTCATAAACATCTTACCCGGAGGAGTGGGGTGAACTGCAAGTAAACAAACATTTCATTCAGTAAATTAGACAGTTTTACTACTGATAATGTTTTGTATAATATAAAAGTCATTAATATGCTTCTAAATGTAACTTTTAAAATGTTTAAAGAAATCTTACTGTGAAGTTGTGATTGACTGGTTTCTCTTGGTGGTGACCAGGCTAAAGAAATGTAACAATCCTTGAATTTAATTACATAAATTATACACAATGTATTTATAAACCAAACACTGAGTCAAATTACATTCGGGCCAAAATACATGTTCAGCTGTATGAAACAATACATGGAGTTTAACATTTATGAAAGGCATGTTGAGGCTTTAACTTACAAAGAAAGGTGGTCTTCCACCATTTCCTGGACCTCTGTGTGGTCCTCCCCATCCACGACGGAACCTTCCTTCAGACTGAACGTCCACAACACAGCAGCATTAGATGATACTGACTATAACTGAGACTATAATTATTTGTATACTTGGTCATAGACTATGTAGTTAATAAAAAGCTTAATATTTATTTATTTATTTATTATTTATTAATGAAGATGTCTTTAGACCAGGGATGTCCAAATCCAGTCCTGGAGGGCTGGATTCCTGCAGAGTTTGGTGATTTCTTTGCTCTGACACTACAATTAAATCTGCTCATTACCTGCTGAGCTGAATCAAGTGTATTTGATCAGGAAGATCACCAAACGCTGCAGGAATCCGGCCCTCCAGGACTGGATTTGGACACCCTTGCTTTAGACTATGACATATTTGAAAAGTATAAAATAGATGACAATGTAATATTAAAGCAGATTAGCTGCTTTAGATTTTGGGTTAGTTTCTACTTGTGTTGGATGGCTTTCTGTCAAGATTTTGTTCATTATAAACTGAAAACCTCCCCATATATTTTAATGGTTTTGCAATTTTGGTTGAGGTAATTTATGACCATTATAATGTATACACACCTGTCCAAACTGGGGTCCTCCTTGTCCTCCATTTGGTCCACCAAAGCTTCCTTGTCCTCCATTTGGACCACCAAAGCTTCCTTGTCCTCCATTTGGTCCACCAAAGCTTCCTTGTCCTCCTTGTCCTCCATTCGGTCCACCAAAGCTTCCTTGTCCTCCTTGTTTTCCATTTGGTTGACCAAAGCTTCCTTGTCCCCCATTTGGTCCACCAAAACTTCCTTGTCCTCCTTGTCCTCCATTCGGTCCACCAAAGCTTCCTTGTCCTCCTTGTCCTCCATTTGGTCCACCAAAGCTTCCTTGTCCTCCTTGTCCTCCATTTGGCCCACCAAAGCTTCCTTGTCCACCACTCGGCCCACCAAAGCTTCCTTGTCCTCCATTTCGTCCACCCGAGCCTCCTTGTCCACTCTGTTGCCCAAAGTTTGTAAAAGAAAGAAAGTGCACATAATGTAACATTTCAACATTAGAAAATGAGTTTCTTTGAAATGTCAGTAACTTTATTTGTAACCTGGTCTCATCAAGAAGATACAACTATTAGAGTCAATAATTATCTAATTTGTAGAGTTAGTGTAATCTGTACAATGAAATGTAAAGATTTGCAGAGGTTTAGCTTGAGTGACTCAGGAAGTTGGAAATTATTGGTGGTAAACATTTTAAACCTGGTCACAAATCCATATGACAGCTTTCATATTCACTACAGTTATCTACGTCTTTACTGAAGATAAATATAATTTGCATCTTATGTAAGTAGATATGTCCACAATTAGATACACAGTACTCCTGAAATAGTCATTGTAAACTGTCTGACCATCATGACTACTTAAAGCAGTATTTTGTTCCAAATAATAACATTTTATGGAGAACAGCTTGTAACTCACAGCAGCAGTCGCTGCAACAAATAACAACGCTGCCACAAACAGGATCTTCATGTTGCCTAGAAAAATAAGTCACATGTTAATTTATAATTTACTGAAAATATCCACTTTACACTCAAACAAATGTATCAAGAAGAACAGAAGGTATTCTCTGTTAAACAACAGACACATCTTTGCTAAACCTAATCTTCAGCAAACACAGGTAACACACTGTAGATGATGCTTACCTCCTTGTTTCCTCCACCGAGTGCTGCTCTCCACTCCTGCTTCTCTATTTATAATGAACATACTGATGGTTGAGTAACTGTCTTATTGCTCAAGTTAATTTCTTATGGCCCAACCTGGGCTGATTATGAAAATGTCTGCATTGATCATAAACTGGTCTTGCATCAAATGGAGACTTGTCTGTCTGTGTCTGTCTGCGTAGGCTTGTCTGGCTGTGTGTCTGTTTATCTATCTGTCTCTCAGTTTGTCTATCATTGAATATTACATACAGTACCTTGCAAACATTTTTTGGCTCTTGGCTTTTTACCTATTTTGTTACATAACAACCTGTATTAAATTTTTTAAATCTGAATTGTATGTTGTCCATCTGCACAAAATGGTGTAAGTTGTTGAAGTGAAATGATAAAAATAAATATATAAAAAATAGGAAATAAAATTTTTTAAATAATCATGTGCATATGTATTCACCTCATTTGCTATGCCCCTAAAACATTTTGGTGCAACAATCACATTCAGAAGTCACACTTTTAGTGAAATGAAGTCCACCTGTGTGCAGTCTAGGTGTCACATGATCTGTGAGTATATACACACATTTTCTGAAAGGCCCCAGATTTGCCCCACTAATCAAAAAACATCATAAAGGCCAAGGAGAATTACAAATAAGTCAGGGACAAAGTTGTTGAGAAGTACAAGTCAGGGTTGGGTTATAAAAATATCCAAATATATGATGATGGTGGTGCACCATCAAATCCATTATCATCAAATGGAAAGAACATGGTACCACAACAAACCTGCCAATAGAGGGCTGCCACCCAAACTCTCATACCAGGTAAGGAGGGCAGTAATCAGAGAGGCAGCACAGAGACCAAGGGTAACCCTGAAGGAGCTGCAGAGTTCCCAAGCAGATACTGGAGTATCTGTCCATGTGACCATAATAAGCCGTACACTCTATAGAACTGGGCATTATGGAAGAGTGACCAGTAAAAAGCCTTACAGACAAAAATAGGAAGGCTCATTTTGAGTTTGTGAAAAGGCAAGTGGGAGACTCTCCAAATGAATGGAGGAAGGTGCTCTGGTCAGATAAGGCCAAAATTGAATTTTTCAGCCAACAAGGAAAATGCTACATCTGGTGCAAAACCAACACATCTCATCAATCCCAACACACAAGTTGAGGGGAAGATGGATGATGCTAAATACAGGGACTTTCTTGGATGGATATTTTGCAAGACACTGTATATGTATTACAATACATGATCTTTTAGCCCATTTCTTTAGAGTGCGCTTTTTATTCTCATCCACTCAAATCAAGGGCCACTATAAGACCACCACTCATTATAGCAGCACCACCAGCTCTGCTTAATAAAAATTAAACAGACATTTATAGATGTTACTGTTACTTTGCTGCATTGCTCAAATCAGGATTTAATTTCTCAAAATGACTCGCTCAACATCCACATCATCTCCATTTGTTCACACCATAAAAGCAGTGTCTCAGGTTCTGTACAAATTGCAAATATGTTGTTATACAGATGATTTTGTACAACTGTCTGATGTTTCCTATGTTATCAGTTGCTGTTGTGGGGTCAAATAAAATGTTTGGCATGTTTATAGAGAGCACAACACAGCATTCTAACAAAAGACTGAATCAACAACCAGTGTTTTATTTTATGCTTAATGTGTGCATTTAGTTGACCACAAGATAGAATGGCAATGATGTATAAAATCTCACTTTGCGCTGTTGTGTTTAACTCTGCCCCCTGACAGTCGTGGAGCCTGATGTTAATGGGGTAATTATTATGTAATTCCAAGTCATTCTATGCATTGCATGTATCTCATATGTTACAGTAACATTTCAATGTGACTAAACTGTAATATGTTGATGTTTACTGCAGGATCCTGCATTCTCTTTTTTTAACCATACACTTTAATAGAGAAGAGGTGAGTTGTGTAGACTTTGTTGATATAGTCTGCTATTTTATTTATGTTTTACCATGTGTTCAGTACCATGCGAATGTAGATTTGTGTGAACAAACACTGTCATACAAGAGTTTTCATGATATTCTCTTTTTTGTTCTGTGACTGTACATGCTAATTATATTTCTGTACTCTTTTTTTGGTGACCTCATGGAATCGGACCAGAACTGAGACACTAACATTGGAAAACTTCATGTAACTGTTCATACACTAATGCTTTGTTAATATTTCTACTGGTACCAACTGACAATAAACACTTTTGTGTATCATAGAGATGATGTTCTGACTTCTCAAAACTTGTGTTCAACAACAATAAGCAGAGAAAACAGGAAACAAAATGTGAATGCTAAGAGTTTTATTGAATGAATTCCAGACATTTCAAGTCCACAATGATCTGTAACTAATAAAGTAACCCTCCACCATCATCTACACATCTGCTGATAACCCTGATACTAAGTCTAGATCTTAATCACAAGTCCTGGATGATATGGTTAAATGTACTTTCTGCTCCATTTTGCCCCATAAAGGTCTTAATAACCCTCTGAATCTTGTACTCGACGTCTGCAGATGTGTAATTGTGCTGGAGGACAGTGAAGATTTAATTTAGATGAGTTTAAAGTTATAAAGCTGCTAAAGCTCCACATTCTTCAAACATTCTGTCACCTGTGAATAAGAAACACAGTGTTAACTTGGGGAAATTATATTTTACATAGTTTTTAAGATCAGTTACAGCGGCAGAGTGATTGTACCTGCATTCATGTAGGTGGAGATTTACCATCTAGGGTAAACTGGATAATATTCCTCACTTGAATAACCCTTAAAGATCAAAATTATAATGATGATAATTGATAAGCAATAGATCATTTCACAATATTCTCATTTATGATGTGCCTCTGTGTATATTATCTATGTACCAGCCTTCAGTAATAACAATTGAAGCAACACAATGGCTGATAGAAAAGGTAGTAACAAATCATTAACTAAGTGCACAACTGAAGGTTCTTTGTAGTATTTGATGCACAGAGACACTTACCCTGTAGTTGGATGGGGCCTGTTCAACCAATTAAAGACAAAAAAAAAAAATGCAGAATGAAGCAAAGTGCAGTGAATATGAGATTCTCTAGTTATAAAGTCTAATCAGCACATTATAATATCATAATTATTACTAGTGCTAGTTATTACATACCGGTTGGGCAGTACCAAACTCAATTGAGGCCGTCTGTTGTTGAAAAGAAGGAAATAGTCAATAGTTTTTTAATCAAATCAGTAAAAGTGCTCAAATCATGTATGTGATGAGAATGTGTATTACCGCATTGCTGGGGTAGTAGAAGATCTTGAGATAAGCCTGAACATAGAAGAACAGTTTATGAAGCTAAATGAATATGATAGTAAATAATTTACTGATGTGTAGTGTCAGTATCACCTGTATGCTGAGACTTACCTGAGGGCCAAACTGATGCTCCTCAAGAGAAACAAAAACACAACGTGTATATTTATAACATTATATAAATATATAAATATAACATATGTTATATGTGTGTATGTGTATGTAAATACCTCAGGCCGCTGAGGTGGTCCTCTTCCACCCTATAAATCAACACAATTTTAATGTAATAATCATCCAAACTACAGTGAAATATAAACACGTCTGATGCTTCAGTCTGACTGACTAGAGTCAGATGTCATTGGTGGTTAAACATTTTAAACATGGCCAGCAGTCTGTGGTCCGCACTGGAGTTTTATACACACTGAGGTTATATATGTCCATTAAAATAATTACAAACTGACAGTAATACAAAGTATATCATGATAAATACAGCTGATATGACAGATTGACTTACTGGTGGCAGGAGGAAAACATTCTCTCCCTGAGAAGAAACAACAGACATGTCAAATAATTTACTCAGACATGTGTGGCTTTGTAAGTTGTCTGTTTATTGTTTTTACTATGAAATTTGAAATAAAATATAAACTTAAATGTCATGTTTTAGAAGTTATTATACTTGATGTTTTGAAGCAAATACCTCACCTGATTCAGAGGCACGTTAGCAGTGATATTCTAGATAACAGATAAATATATTTTAGTAAATTAACAAAAAAGTATACCACAACAACAACAATGCCAATGACACCACTGACAATATATACAATAATAATTATAATAGTAATAATAATAATTACCTGGACAGTCACATTGTTAACCTGTATATGAATCCATGAAAGAAAATTGATTTAAACATTGAAATTGATTGTCATATCCATCATCATATGTCATACTGTATCACATATTATATTATAAAGTCACACTATATAGTTGTGAACCCTCTTGTCACAGCCTCATCACAGCCCCGTCTCGTTCCTGTCACTTGCCCTGTGTTTACATTTTCCATGTGCCGTCTTGACTCCACGTACTCTTTTGTTTATGTTTACATGATGTCCCCAAGTTACGTCATGTCATTGCACAGCCCTGCTGTTTCATTGTCTGTCTTGACTATATACTGTAGCTTTTCTGGTGTCTCACAGTCCAGTTATTATGTAAGTCAGAGTGTATAGTGATAAACATCTTACCCGGAAGATTGGGGTGAACTGCAAAAAAACACAAATTTAATTTGGTGAATTAAACATAAAAAATATAAAAGTCATTAACATGCCTTTAAACGTAATTTGTAAAATGTTTAAAGAAATCTTACTGCAAAGTTGCGATTGTCTGGTTTCTCAGGATGGTGAGGTTCGGGCCGTTCGGGCTAAAGAGATTTAACAATTAAACATTTATATAATTTATTGTCAGCGTATGTATAAAACCTAACACTGAGTCAAATTATATTTGTGCCAAAACACATGTTCAGCTGTATAAAACAATACATTAAATCACTGGAACAAATCTAGAAAATAACACAAATTACAAGACTTGGATCATTGGAATTTTTAGTGAAAATCTGCTTTTAGCTTTAGTGCACCACTGTGCTGGAACTCACTACAGGAAACTGTAAAGCTCCACTCACTAGAGTCACTTCATCATTTTAAATTCTTAATCTCTAACCATCTCCTACCACTCCTACCACCGTTTTACTTGATTTATTTAATTTTTTATTATCTGATTTTCTTATTTATTTTCACTTTATTATGTTTGTTATCCTTTTACTTTTATTTTAGCTAGTTCCCTCAATTTTTTTCTTATAATTTTAGTTATTCCCGAATTATTTTCATTTTATGTTTTTATTATATTTTTACTTTTATTCATTATCTGTATTGTTGTCCTTTGTCTGCTTATTATTTGTACTATTGTTTTGTTTATTGGATAATTTGTTTTTTATTTTGTCTGTAATTATACAGTCTTTTATATTTTCACCTTATGTATTACCTCGGCTACATTGTAAATGAGGGACACCCTCAATGTACCTCGAGTTTAAAAAAAAAAGACTGACATGGAGTTGAACATTTATGAAATGCATGCTGAGGCTTTAACTTACTTGGAAATGTGGTCTTCCACTATTTTCTGGACCTCGTTCTGGTCCCCCCCTTCCACGAGGGTACCTTCCTTCAGACTGAAAGCCCAGAACACAGCAGCGTTACATGCTATTGACTATAATTAATACAATAATAATGTGTATACTTGGTTGTACAGTATGTTGTAAATCTGAAGCTTAATATTTAGTTATTTATTTTATATTGATGTAGATGTCTTTACACTATGAACTACTTAGATGGAGAGATCACAATGTAAGATTAAAGCAGATTTCCTGCTTTAGGTTTTGGGTTAGTTTCAGCTTGTGTAAGACAGCTTTCTGTCAGACATTTGACTGGAGAATTTGGGACCTGGCAACCCTGGAATTAGATGCCTTCATCAGGACACTTCAGAACTGACAACCTGTTGGTTCCATGCCCACTTGTCTTTAACTTTCGTTAATCTGCCCCCAAGATTTTGTTTATTAAAAATTGAAAACCTCTACATATTAGATGAGTTTTGCTGATTATATTGTAGAAATTTATGGTCATTATAATGTATACCTACCTGTCCATACTGGGGTCCTCCTTGTCCACCATTTTGACCACCAAAGCCTCCTTGTCCTCTCTGTCCTCCATTTGGTCCACCAAAGCCTCCTTGTCCTCTTTGTCCTCCATTTGGTCCACCAAAGCCTCCTTGTTCTCTTTGTCCTCCATATGGTCCACCAAAGCCTCCTTGTCCTCTTTGTCCTCCATTTGGTCCACCAAAGCCTCCTTGTCCTCTTTGTCCTCCATTTGGTCCACCAAAGCCTTCTTGTCCTCTATTTGGTCCACCAAAGCTTCCTTGTCCTCCTTGCCCTCCATTTGGTCCACCATAGTCTCCTTGTCCTCCATTTGGTCCACCATAGCCTCCTTGTCCTCCATTTGGTCCACCATAGCCTCCTTGTCCTTCATTTGGTCCACCAAAGCTTCCTTGTCCTCCTTGTCCTCCATTTGGTCCACCAAAGCTTCCTTGTCCTCCATTTGGTCCACCAGAGCCTTCTTGTCCTCTCTGTGACCCAGAGTTTTTCAAAGAAAGAAAGTGCACATAATGTAACATTTCAGCACTAGATAATGAGTTTCTTTGAAATGTCAGTAACTTTAATTGTAACTTGGTCTCATCAAAAAAATACATTTTATTCAGTCTGCATCAATAAACCACTTAATTGTATTAACATTTGAGTCAATAATTATCTAATTTGTAGAGTTAGTGTAATCTGTACAATGAAATGTAAAGATTTGCAGAGGTTTAGCTTGAGTGACTCAGGAAGTCGGAAATTATTGGTGGTAAACATTTTAAACCTGATCACAAATCCATATCACAGCTTTCACATTCACTACAGTTATCTACGTCTTTACTGAAGATAAATATCATTTGCATCTTATGTAAGTAAATATGTCCACATTTAGATACACAGTACTCCTGAAATAGTCATTATAAACCATCTGACCATCATGACTACTTAAAGAAGTATTTTATTCCAAATAATAACATTTTATGGAGAACAGCTTGTAACTCACAGCAGCAGTCGCTGCAACAAATAACAACACTGCCACAAACAGGATCTTCATGTTGCCTAGAAAAATAAGTCACATGTTAATTTATAATTTACTGAAAATATCCACTTTTACACTCAAACAAATGTATCAAGACGAACAGAAGTTATTCTCTGTTAAACAACAAACACATCTTTACTAAACCTAATCTTCAGCAAACACAGGTAACACACTGTAGATGATGCTTACCTCCTTGATTCCTCCACCGAGTGCTGCTCTCCACTCCTGCTTCTCTATTTATAATGAACATACTGATGGTTGAGTAACTGTCTTATTGCTCAAGTTAATTTCTTATGGCCCAACCTGGGCGGATTATGAAAATATCTGCATTGATCTTATGCTGGTCTTGCATCAGATGATGGAGATTTGTTTGTCTGTCTGTCTGTGTAGGCATGTCTGTTTGTCCATCCATCTGTCTCTGTCTCTTTTCTATCAGTTACTTTGCTGTATTGCTCAGATCATAACTTTTCCAGCCTGTACATAATTTCTGACAGTGGAACACTGAAATGACCACCTGGCTGGCTCAACAACCAGAAAAAAGAGGGCATTAAGGATGTGGTAGATGGGTAAGGAGGCAAGACAGAGTGAGAGATAGAAGAGGCCAATGATGTGAGCATAAAATAAGGGCCTTATGTTATCAGTCATGGTCTTGCAATGGCTGAGACTCACTGAAGGTTGCAGCCGAATGTTGGGAGAACAACTGTGTCAGCTTGTGTAATGAGTAAATTTGTACTGCTTAAACTGATATATGACCCACAGAACCAGGGTAGCCTTGTGTTTTATCACTCACTATCATCACAGCCTTAGACTTCAGAAAACACGTACAGAGTATACTGAAATATGGCAGTGTGGCATTTTGACAATCTTGTTTGTAATCAAAGACACTGACATATTCATTGACCTAAATACTTACTTTGGGGACATGAGCTAAGGATTTTGAACAGTTGTTGTTTGTATGAACAGCTTTGAGAAATATGTTTTTTTTAATGCAAACGTTCATTTAGGAAATGCACCAAAGTTATTGAGAAAAACTGTATTTCCAAATTGTAACACATTCATAGTATTTTCTTTGGTTTGACCACCAGCCACCTCTGCACAGTAGCCAAACACCATTCCAGTTCAACTTCTGTGCTGAGAAGAGTTCACCATCTTATGGTGATCTTTCTCCACTGATGGGTGGGGTAGATGGGGGTTGATCATTTGTACATCAGTTGATGAGCTGTAGTCAGCAACTGTACACCCACAATGTGCTTCTATATGGTAGGTTTCTATATCTATGTAGCAGTTTTTTATTAATTCGTTTTTTTAGTAATTTAATTACTTAGTTATTTATTTTATTTCATTCACAATTTTGGAGATATACAAGCATATTATAAAGATTAATTATCTCATACAGTGGTTTGCAAAAGTATTCATACCCCTTGAATTTGTTCACATTTTGTCACCTTACAACCACAAACTTAAATGTATTTTATTGAGATTTTAAATGATAGACCAACACAAAGTAGCACATAATTGTGAAGTGGAATGAAAATGCTACATGGTTTTCAAAATGTTTATAAAATAAAAATCTTAAAAGTGTGATGTGCAAAAGTATTCAGCCCCCTGTACTCTGATACCTCATAACAAAATCCAGTGCAATCCATTGCCTTCAGAAGTCACTTGATTAGTTAATAGAGTCCAGCTGGGTGTAATGTAGTCTCAGTATAAATACACCTGTTCTGTGAAGGCCTCAGTGGTTTGTTAGAGAACACTAGTGAACAATTGTTGAAAGAAAGACATAAGAAGTGTCATTTGCAGTTTGCCAGATGCCATGTAAGCTAGCAAACCAGACTTCTTATGTTTTTCTTTCAACAATGGTTTTCTTCTTGCCACTCTTCCATAAAGGCCAGATTTGTGGAGTGACCGACTTATAGTTGTCCTGTGTACAGATTCTCCCACCTGAGCTGTGGATTTCTGCAGCTCCTCCAGAGTGACCATGGGCCTCTTGGCTGATTATCTGACCAGTGCTCTCCTTGCTCGATCTGTCAGTTTAGGTGGACGGCTATGTCTTGGTAGGTTTACAGTTGTAGAACACTTTTTCCATTTCCAGTATCAATACACCTGTTCTGTGAAGGCATCAGTGGTTTGTTAGAGGACACTAGTGAACAAACAGCATCATGAAGACCAAGGAACTCACCAGACAGGTCAGAGATAAAGTTGTGGAGAAGTTTAAAGGCACAGTATGTAGTTTCCAGCGACATCTAGTGGTTTAGTTTCCATATTGCAACCAACTGAAGACCCTTTCCACAGCCCCCCCCCCCAAACACGAAGGAGTTTCTACGGTGGCCGTAAGGTGTCATATATCTTTGATACTCCCGAACGCGATGTGCAATAGCAGCTTTAGAGCTAGTGATATGTCAAGTGGTAAGATTAATTTTAATAAGAAATTTAGGAAATGTAATATGTAAACTTATCATAGCTACAATGCAGACAAAACATATTTTCTGCACTTCAGTAGTGCTATTGTAAACATTAGCTATTTTCTGTACAAACAAAGTAACAAAGTAAACGCATCAAACTGCTTCACTGTTGACAGATAATGCAGGCAGGATACACATTTTTCTCTAGTCAAGATAAGCTTGACATGCTCTGAAGAAGGCACTTCAGCCGATAAGATTTCACACAACAAGCTCATATTAGCTAAGCTCGCAAACTAGTGCGCAGCTATGAATCTCCCGTTCCACCTTAAATGCTGCAGTAGTGTTCAGCTCCGATGGGCTACAATGTTCTGCAGCACCATTTAAGGTGGAATGGGGGAAACACACTGCGCACACGAATATGAAGCTAAGTTTCATCATATTTTCTTTTCTTTGACGATTGAAGTTGTGTTTTCTCTTCTTGACGAGCATAAGAATGTTCTGCCATCTTAACAAATAAACCAAAAAACCTTTATTCTTGCTTCTCCTCCGTGTATTTCTTCTTATTGAGGTATATGTTTATTTCTTCTTCTTCTCCTGTTTTTTGTCAGCCAAAGGTAAAACAAAGCTACAGCGCCACCGAATTTGAGTGGCCAATTCGTCATTACAACAACAAATGGTTTTTGCTAGCCTATTTTGTCCTTTTCAAACTACTGTAGAAACATGGCGATGCAACATGGCGGCCTCAGTCGGTGTTCTACCCACGACCAATGTAGATATAAACAGCTTATTCTAAGGTAAAATAATCAAACAACTTCTTAGTTTATAGTGATTAGATGTGTTTTTAATCATTTTTATTAGTGATTATATTAAATTCTGCTAAAAAATAACCCAAAATATTACATACTGTGCCTTTAAAGCAGGGTTAGGTTATAAAAACAGATCCCAAGCTTTGAGCATCCCAAAGAGCACTGTTCAATCCATCATCCAGAAATGGAAAAAGTATTCTACAACTATAAACCTACCAAGACATAGCCGTCCACCTAAACTGACAGATCGAGCAACAAGAGCACTGGTCAGAGAATCAGCCAAGAGGCCCATGGTCACTCTGGAGGAGCTGCAGAAATCTGCAGCTCAGGTGGGAGAATCTGTACACAGGACAACTATAAGTCTGCACTCTACAGATCTGGCCTTTATGGAAGAGTGGCAAGAAGAAAAAAATTGTTGAAAGAAAAACATAAGAAGTCCGATTTGCTAGCCTACATGGCATCTGGCAAACTGCAAATGGCACTTCTTATGTCTTTCTTTCAACAATTGTTCACTAGTGTTCTCTAACAAACCACTGAGGCCTTCACAGAACAGCAGAACAGGTGTATTTATACTGAGATTAAATTACACACAGCTGGACTCTATTAACTAATTGAGTGACTTCTGAAGGCAATGGATTGCAATGGATTCTGTTTAGGTGTATCAGAGTACAGGGGGCTGAATACTTTTGCACGTCATGCTTTTAAGATTTTTATTTAATTAAAATTTTGAAAACCATGCGTGTGAAACTAGTATCGGGGCTAATCAGTCAGGACTTAAGGCACATTAAAGCACAATTAAGATTTTTTGCAGGGAAATTATTTTTTATGACTTTAGGATTGTAGTCCTTTGTGAGTGTGTGTGTGTGTGTATTAGATGGGTGTGGTAGTTGTGTTGTAACATGGTGAAAATTCACTAGCAGTTTAACTGTCTAGGGCTGAAACAGGAAGTTTTTATAAAAACCTTTTTGTAGGATTAGTTTTTAAAAAGACACAGATAAGCGTTCAGATGGATAACAGCAAGAACATAAAAAAATGTGATGAGAGAATTAAAATGGCATTACTGCTTGTATTGTCGGAAGTTTATATAGCAGCACTGACATCACGTCGGCTCAGAATACTGCTCTCTGATTGGAAGATTATAAATTAAGCTGTATGGTTGTTTCGTTTGTGCGTTTTAATAATCCAACTGGTACATTTCCTTTGTACTAATAGTCAATGAGTCCAGGATGTTTCGTCATTTTTCGTTATTTTTTCCCTGCCCCTGTCCTTTGCACGCGCCCCCCAGGGAGAGTGTTCACGTCTCCCCGGTTGAGAACCACTGCTATATACAATGTATATGATTAATATAGTGTAATGTAAATTAATTTTTAATATTTTTAAAATCATTTTTAATTTTTATATCATTGAAACACTGTTTCCAAACCTTAACATGTCATTTTATTTGATTATCATTACAGTCACACTGTACCTGAAGAGATTTTGACAGTGTTTGAGGATCATTTTAAGAAAAGCATGTTTTACTGTAATGCAGAGGAGAGTGATGGCAGAGATGGAGGGCAGAGGTGTTCTCTGTCACACCTTAAAGGATTCAAGGATTAAAGTCTGTAATCTCTATATGGCTGGCGAGTCGGTCATCAGCATAGGCTGTAATCTCTCTTAATATCATAATATCATAATTAGGTTGAAGTGTCTTGAGTCAGAACAGCATCTCTAAGCTCTAGATTTCTTTAAAAGCTGTTTTTATTCTGCACTTAAAAGCATGTTTTAGACTATCCTGACAGTGATGTAATAAATGATATTTGAACTTGATTTACATACATTTGATTGATGAAATGTTGTTTTCAGGCCCACCATGTTTATATTATATTGCTGTTATTATATATTTCAGCAATATACAAATGTGGAAATGTGCAACCCACACAAAGATGTGAGGCCATCATCTATCCAAGCTGTATTTAAATCCTCAGAAAGCACAGCTTTCCCAGCTGAGTCACAGACAACAGAGAAGCAGTCATTCAGAAAGGTAACCGGCTTTAATTTGTACATACTTTACTGCAATATACATGCAACTAATGCAATATTTTTACATAATTTTATTATTTTTTATGGAATCAAGCTGCAGATTACTGAAGAAAATTCCAATAATATGAAGACTGCTCTGTGTGTGATTTGCCTTCTTGGCTTGACTTTAGCTTTGGTTGCCCAAGTAAGTCTTTTAAAAGTATACTAGCACATCTCCGAAACGAGAATATCATGAAAACTTTCATGCTTCAATTCAACATTGTAAACTATCATATATTTTACATTCTGTACACAGTACAGTACAAATGAACTTTTTCACAATATTCAAATTTTTATGCCATATTGTTTATATTATAGCTATTTGTGCTATATTTACTGACTCATTCATTTACTTTCAGGCTGAAATAAATATCAGGCAAGGAGTTGGCTCTTCCTCCAATGTTCCCTTTCGTGAGGTTTGTATACCAAAAAAAAGCAAAATTCAAATGAATTAAAGAACGGAAATCAACATTTCATACTGCAACCCATTTCACATACTACACTGCTCTAAATCCAGTTTAACACAGTCAGATGCTTTCTTTGGGAAGTTGTTTCAGTTGTGAAGCAGTAATCAGACAGGGTGATTCTTAATATGCTAAATAAAGTCACATGGACAGCATGGTATTTACAGGTGCACATTGACATAAAGTTTCTGTCTTGTTAACAAGTCTACCACCTCTGACACTTAAAAACAACTTTATTGTAAGGTACTGTTCATACTGATTATACAAAATGATGAAGATGATGAGTTCATACAGAAGTCATGTAGCCTTAAGAAACAACACTTTACAGTACTTCTACTTCAGTCTGTGATTGTCAGCCCTCAGTTCATTGGCTGTTTTTTTATTGGCTGAGGTCCCATCACAGCATATATTCAAACAGAAATGGGAAACATGCATGATCCTGATCTTGTCCTCTGCAGCTGGTAGCCATTACGTTGTACTGAAATAAACTAAAGGATGTGCATTTTGATGCTTGGGGTGGTTAAATGTGGAGGAATGTTAATGATGATGTTGATATACAAAATATAGTGCTTTGATGTATATATTCACCCTCTGACTCCACACCCAAAAGCTAGATGTACAGCATTCTTTAAGTATTGAATATATCCATAATGCACTCAGCAAAGCTGTTTGTGAGGATTTTTATCACAAGAACTATTGTCATACTGAGAACGGTCTTGGTTCTGACCATGTTTCTGTTATCTCTGTAGAATGGACAGGCTGGGACTCTGGTCCAGGAGCAACTGAGCCTGAAAGACTTCTTGCAACGCCTGATCCAGTTTCTCTCTGCCTTCATGTCTGGTCAAGCTCCAGCACCTGCTATACCAAGTAGTCCTGCAGGACGCTAAACTGTTTAGATAGCAGCTGGCCAATTCTACACTCTTAAAAGAGATGGTTCTTCAAGGGTTCTTAAAAAAATATTGGTTCCATGTGGAACCATGAACACTTAAATGCATGGTGAAAGGGTTCTTCAGATCGATGAGGAAAGTGCTGTAGATGGTTCTATATATATTTTGAAAATGGTTTTATATAACTTCTATTATTAAAAGCTTGATATCTTAACATTAACAGAACCATTTTTTAGGCTATATAGAACCATTATAAAAGAGTTCTGTATAGAATCACATTCCTCATCAATCTGAAGAACCCTTTCACCAGGCAAAGAACCCTTTGGGTTCTTTGAGGGTTCATAGTTCTATATGGAACCACTTTCTTTCCTAAAGAGCCATCTATTTAAGAGTATTCCTAAAGTCATCATAACTCTTTTAGAGTACATGTCAAGATGCATGGCTAACAGTTGTAAATCCCAATTGTTTGCTTGTTTATTTTGTCTTTAATTTAATGTCTGTCAAGATATTAAACATATCATATTAAGAAAATATACCATATAACTTGTGTTATGTTTTTAAGTGTCTAAGAGTCATGCAGTGTGAGTTAATGTAATATTGTGTAAAGTTTCATCTTAGCATTACTTTTATTGACACTTTTTATTAAAGGATGACAAGTGGTGGTCGTGTTGGTATTTCTAGCTGACTTGTGGAAATGACTAAAATTACTAAAACTACAGCATACTATCTCCATCTCTTCTTCCATAGCTTTTTGTTGTAGTGGTCACATGTATTCAAATAAAGGACTAGACTATTTTGGTCAGTGTAAAGCGGTAAGTTACACATTTGAGCAAAATACATGTACTAAACACAACACAATGCAATATAATGCAAAAATGTCTCCCCTACCATCTGGAGTATTTATGAAGGAGATTTTTCTAATATCAAATATATATGTTGACAAATCTGTTACAGCTACTGATTAAGCTCAATTGCATTTTCAGGGTTTTGGAGAGATTTAAATTTTGTAATTTTAAACCTAAAAATCAGTTTTTTTTGGGGGAAACTGTTTACAGATTTACTTTTTATTTTTTATTTTTTATTTTTTTTACTTTTTAACGTGCTCCACACCACCTCAGCTGTATTGCCAGTTATGAAGAAAATTGTCCAATCAGAGCAGAGAATGAAAGTTGTAAGCCAATCATATCAGACCTGGGCGCGTGGCTCTGACGTCATTCGGTCTGAAGTAAACTCCGTCCTTTAACTGTTGAAGTTGTGACAGGATTTCAGCTAAAAGCTCACTAAATTAAGGATTAGAATAAATTAAACATAATGACTGAAAGAGTAAGTGCTTACAAATTGAAGACACATGTAGTCTGGGTTTGTAGCACATTTTGGTCAATGTATTCATTAACTAGCAATATAACTAGCAATGACGATAACATATATTAACATTAATAACATTATTGGCAGCTCTTCATATAAACTTTTGTCATACTTCAGTATTTTGAAACTTTTAGCTACACTTCCTTTAGCTAGCTATAAAACTATTTACAGTAACAAAGTTAACAAAGTATTGTATTACTCACTGTGTAGATGAAAAGCCGAGCCAGCAGCTCTGTATAAGACTTGTAAAGTGAGAAGATAATGTTTAATGAAAACATTGATCATTCTTGTATATCTGTATTTACTAAAATAATGTGTTATTAAACACAAGCAGTGAGGGGGGAGACAAAGAAGCTGACATCAAGTAGGCCTGATGGGGATTACTGTCAAGTGAGAGTTTAAGCTTTTAAATAAAGCATACTGAATTTGGGTTATTCCTTTCACATATCCTCATTTGTTAGACTAAATGAAAATGCAACTGATAAATTAAAACTTATGTGAAATATATAATTACATTATGTGATATATAAAAAAATTATCACTTGTTGTTAAAAGTGGTACATACAACATTTTAAACCTTATAGCAGCAGTCTTATATATATAT
>BRDA01056941.1:0-10226 GCA_036984385.1 Crenuchus spilurus
TTAAAATGGAGTGTGGCAAAATGGAAGACTGTTCTGTGGTCAGATGAGGCACGATTTGAAGTTCTTTATGGAACACTGGGACGCCATGTCATCCGACCAGAGAGGACAAGGATAACCCAAGTTGTTATCACGCTCCATTCAGAAACCTGCATCACTGATGGTATGGGATTGCATGAGTGCTTGTGGCATGGGCAGCTTGTATGTCTGGAAAGGCACCATTAATGCAGAGAACTATGTTCAGGTTATAGAACAACATAGGCTCCCATTATAGATGTCATCTCTTTCAGGGAAGACCCTGCATTTTTCTATAAGATAATGCCAGACCACATTCTGCAGCAATCACAACATCATGGCTACGTAGGAGAAGGATCCGGGTACTGAAATGGCCAGCCTGCAGTCCAGATCTTTCACCTACAGAGAACAGAGCGACAAAGAAGGCCCAAGACGATTGAACAGTTAGAGGCCTGTATTAGACATGAATGTGAGAGCATTCCTATTTCTAAACTACAGAAACTGGTCTCCTCTGTCCCCAGACGTCTGTTGAGTGTTGTAAGAAGAAGGGGGGATGCCACACAGTGGTAAAAATGGCCTTGTCCCAACTTTTTTGGGATTTGTTGACGCCCTAAAATTTTGAAACAACATATTTTTCCCTTAAAATGATACATTCTCTCAGTTTAAACTTTTGATCTGTGATTTGTGTTCTATTCTGAATAAAATATTAGATGTTGGCACCTCCACATCATTGCATTCAGTTTTTATTCACAATTTGTTTAGTGTCCCAACTTTTTTGGAATCCGGTTTGTACTTTCTTTCACCCTTATTTGGTATATTGATTGATGCGTCTTGTCTTATGCATCTCGAAAGTACTGAATTAACTGAATGTGGCCTGTGCTAAAGTGGCATATGGCATATCGAATATTGAATGTTTTTTTTTTTTTTTAACAAAATGACTCGCAAAATTGTGCTGAAAATATTTTCATTTGTTCCCTGTAGAATGAAAGTATGTTTCACATGTTTTAATTGACATATAGATAGATAGATAGATTTTGGACATGTACCCCAGAAATGGGTGAGAAATGATAAATATTTAATGAATATACTGGCTGGTGGAGCCTAAAAAAGCTCTCACCAGGAAATGGTTGTCACATGAGAGCCCAACTTGACATACATGGATGAATATGATTTATGAAACGGAGACAATAACAGCATTTGTCATTCATAAATTGGAACCGTTTGGCTAATACTGGGGAGGGATATGGTTAACTGAACCTCTCATAGCCTTGATTTTTTTTTTTTTTTAATAATGGCTGTTATAAAGAAAAGATCATTCCCTATTTGTGCATTGATTGTTTTTTGTTTGTTTTCCTTTCCAAAGTAAAATATATACATAGATAGACATTGTGTGTTGAAGTTTGGTTGCCAAATGGCAATAAAAATGCATAAAATCTGTCATTGGCTAAAAATCTTGTTTGCATATAACAACTTTCTTTGAAAGCAGCATAAGTGCAATAACGCAATAATGACAAAGAAACCATGTACTTACATTTCTATGCCATTGTTCTAGACCAGGGGTGTCTAACTCAATTTATGTATCAAGCCAATATCAGTCAATATCACTATCAAGGTGGGCCAGATCCCACTCATATTTGTTACACTGGGTGATTAATTTTGCTTCTCAAATGCTTGATCATTTGTAATGTTGACAATTAACTGAATTTCTCTCCTCTCATACATGTACATGAAGATTTATTATGAAGGTAAAGCTACAGTAACTGCTATTCAGTGCAGTTTAGTTTAATTGAGCTATAATTAATTTATTTTATGTTCTCTATTGTCATTGAAAATAGTATTTTTCAGTATAACAAGTCTGATTATACAGAATATTATATTATTTCAGTATTGCAGTAGATTGTAAACAAATTAGACACAGTGGTTTTCCACTTATCACAGTGAAAAAGTAAGAATTAGTATTTATTTCTTGAAAACTGGACACTCTGAGTCCACTTTTCTTCTTTTTGGAAAGAGACATGTTTACATTGTAATTTCTATTTAGCTCTGTAAAAAAGAAATACACATCACATTTGTCATTCACCTCTGGGTTGGCCCTGAGTTTATTGCGCTACTTCAGTCCTGAGTAGATAATAGGTAGGGACTAGCTCTTTTCTGTTTATAATGCAGGATCTTTCTCATTCAAATTACAATCCACAAAACAACTTTAATTTATAATATTATGGACTCATTTGTGTCATGCTGCCTGCCCCAGAACTACATTTCCCAGAAGCTCTGGCACTCCTCTGAACTCATGTGACTTACCTCTCACAGCTGACTCCAATCGAGATGCTGATTTACAGGACTACTTTAGCCATTCATTGCTTGGTATTGTTGTGCCCTGTACACTTTAACATAACCCTCTGTCTTCTGCCTTTTGGAAGGTCTTGTATCTATGTTCTTTGCTAGGTTGTTAGCTTTATTAGCATGTCTAGCTTCCTTAGCTTGTTAGCTTCCCTAGCATGTTGAGTTTCCTTAGCCTGTTTGACATCTGTAGCTTGTATAGCCTGAATAATTTCTGTAGCCTCTATAATATCTGTAACCTGAGTTGTATCTGATTCTGTTTAGTATATTTCTGTTTCTGTTCTTTTGGCTACTTTCTCATGTTTGTTAGGATTGTGTGTTTGGTTTGTTATTCATTTTGTGTTTCTAAAACCTGCGCTCATATTTCCTGATCCATTACCATGTGTTACAATTTGTCGATTATAATGATCAGGCTGGGTCTGGCCCAGGAGCTCTATGTTTGACACCCCTGTTCTAGACACTAAAAGCTCTTTCACATTTGATACTCAACTCAATTACCACCAAAGCTCAACATCCACCTGAAGTTCCACCAGATCTCTCACCACACATTAACTATTAGACAGAGAGCTTAGGAGAGACTAAGCCAGTTTTTTAAAATGGAGATTATTAGGAAATTTAGCCAGGATATCATGGTAACATTCCTAGAGGAAATGACCTCAGGACCTCAGCTTTATATGTTATCTGACTGAAAGACAGCACTATTTATACAGAATAGTGTCACTACACTGTAGCATTGGGATCAACACAGAAGACAGGAATGGCACCTCCTTTTTCAGCAAACACTGCTTTCATTGGAAGTTTCCCATCCATGTACTAACCAAATTCAGACCTTTTTAGCTTCTTTTGATTTGAATGCGATGCTGTGGAGGTGCTAGAGCTGCTGCCATACTGACATATGTGCAGACCTAAAGCCATTTCCAGTGAAGAGAAGTTTGATCTAAAACTAGAGTATACATGACTGGTCTAATTGTGATGAAGTCATCTTCTTTAAAGCTCTCAAAAGCTGGCCTTCCTACAACCTTTCATTTGAGTTGATGTTGGATTTCAGTAGATTCTGACAAGATGGCAGAACACAAAGCACATTTCCTGAATTAAAGCGATTCTTCCCTTCAGTTCTCCTTCAGATTGTTCAAGTATTTGGCTCCATCATTTTCAGAAGCACTTCAAAGGATTAAACATTATGTGTCACAGCAGCCAGTTTTACAAATGATACCTGTTCACACTAATGAGTGAAGATAATCACAGCAGACTCATCCTGATGAGGGAAATGAGTTTCTGAAGGCATTGTTCTGGCCAACTGAAGCCTGCAGGAAGACACATTGGACTGGAGTATCAGTTTGAAGGTTTTTATCAGACGCTTCTTAGGTAATTTCACAGGACAACGTCATAAATTAGAAACAACGTCTTACAGAATATGCACAAGACATCAGAAAACAGGTTCTGAAGAAATGAGAAACAAGAGAGACAAATGAGACGGATCCTAATGAGACAACTTTTCCACAAATACATGGATTTGATCAACTTGACTGTAAAAAAATACAAAGTCAGCCCAACTTGATGCACTGCTTTTTTGAGTTCACCCAACTTAAACTTCTTAGTTTGGTCAAAAATGACTCACTTAATCAGACAAATCAAATCCAACATGTTTTTTAAATCAGATTTCTACATCAGCTAGGACTCTTTTCATCACACAATGACATCACTTCCTCCTCTTAGGCTCCCAGTATTTGGGTTTGAACTCCCAGTCTTTGAATCAACAGTCAGAGGGCTGCTCCACTCATGGACTACTGAACAAGCCTACATTTGTTTAACATTATGAGAGCATGTTTTATGTGTTGTTTACTTTTTCTGTGTTTTTACAGCTATATATGGGTACCTGGAGTGCCTACAACCAACAATATGTGAAAAAATGTAAAAGTTTTTGTAGACTGTCTGGGACTACCTCAGTCTCAACTGGTTATTGCAACTTATTGTACAACTTTTAGCCACACCCCCACCAATATAACACCATCCACAAGGTCGGCCATTTTATATTTACACATAGATAAATACAGAGAAACACAAAACCTGCACATCAACAAAACAGGAAAGTGGATTATGATTATTTTTATCTTTTTTGTGGTAGTGAGAGGTGCAGCTCTCTAATTGCTTGTCTCTGATTAGGAGGTCATGAGTTAAACCCTGACGATTAGAGCTGAGTCTGAGTAAACATCAAGACTTTTTAGTGTGCTTTCACACCTAGCATGTTTGGCCAAGAAGTTCAGACTTTTCAGTTTTGGTCTAAACCAAAAATAGCAGCTGTGAAAGGTGCCTCTGACCACAGTCCAGACCAAGGGACCAGAATTTGGCCTGACTGAAAGAGCTGGTCTCGGTCTGGATCAACTGAATCAAGGTTCAGTTCATTTGCAATGTGAAAATACTTTTCTGGATGGTTCAGAATTTCAAACAAATTACAGGAAGTTAATGCAGGACATTGTCACTCATTAAAGAGGAGAAAAAGAAAAAAAAAATGAGTTGCGGCATCAACTGGGGTCTCCTTATCTGTTGGTGATATTGTAATTGCTGCAGGACAAGTGTGTTGATTTGGTGAATTTGGGCTTGTCTTGAGTGTTGCTGTTCCAGAAGCTGGTGCTGCTGGTATACATGGCAAAATATTAGCAGTAAAATGTTAACAAAATTCATCTGTTCAGGGAAAGACTTCCCACTAAATGAAGTACCCAATGAATTGACCGCACACTGAAGTCAGATGCACAGACTTCTATAAATCAAAGTGAAGTATAGGGAGATGCAGTCCACGTAAGTGATGATGGGTTGTAGGTGTATCATGAAAAGTTCTTTACTCTGTTTGCTAAACTGCAATGTGAAATCAACATTAACCTGAGCAAATGTATAAAAAGTAACAAATGATGAACCCTTGCCCGGACCTTTGTCTATACGTTTGTGTGAAAAGTAGTTAAGACCAAGAGCAGGTTCAGATTTTTTGGTTATAATTCAATATAAATTCATCATAAATTATATATATATTCATAAATATTATTATATTTCATCCTATATTTTGTAAAATAAAACATTACATAATACAGGGGTGTCCAAACTACGGTCCGGGGGTCCATTTTTAATTGGCCCGCAAGAAAATGTATACATAGAATAGAATACGTCAACTTTTGCTTGAGTGTAGTGCACTTCTTAGTTTTAACACCAGGGGGAGCTACTGTTGATCAAGGCAGTTGCTCCACCAAAAAGAACGATCACAGACAGGGTTGCCAGGTTCGGGGTTTTCACGTCAAATTGGGCATATTTGAAGTGAAATTTGTCCTGATTTTTGGCACGAGTGGTGTCGGATCAGTACCGCAGCTGGATGGCCCGATTTACATACCCAGCGCAGCTGACACAATAATAATTTATTAAAATTATATGCGGCCCCCTGTTATTAAGTCCAGTTCAGTCTGTTAATGTTGAGAACCGTTTCAAACGAACGTTAATAGGTCTGTTGCTAAGACTAATAACTTAAATAACAAGCTTGAAATGTACCCGTCCCATTTTCCCCTTTATTGTTTTTTCTGTGCTGTTAATCTTCTGTCTAAGAAGAAATCTGAGGCTGCTGTTCTGAGAATGAGCTACCAGAACTTTTTCTGAATAAATCAGTAAAGGTCCATTTATGGAAAGCTGTGATGAAGACAGTTAATTATATTTAACAATATAACATTTGACCACTTTTCATTGATTTTTTCTAATTTTAATACACAAAAGTTAAGGCTGTATACCTAATTTCTAGTAAGTGGCCCAGCCCCTCCTAATATTTTATGTATGTGGCCCTCAGTGAAAAAGTTTGGACACCCCTGACATAATATATAGATTACAGTTATTAAGTTAACTTGACTATAGACGAGACCAAGATTGCTCATTTACAGTCTCAAGACCCAACCCAGTACTACAACACACAACCAGTGATGGTAGAGCTCTCTATAACTGGGAGCCCATGACTGGGAGAAGACTACTGGTCCTGTGAAGGAAAGTATAAAAAATACTGGCAAAGTTGATTTGACCATTTTTACCAATACAGAACTGAAGTAATATAGGAGAACTTTGGTGTAAACTAAAAAGTTTGAGCTGGTGAACCTGAAGTTAAATCAACTCATTGCAGTGCAGTAAGTTAACTTAAAATTTGAAGTTGGTCTGACATTTTATTTTTTTGTAGTGTACTTTTCTTCTGGTGATCTCATTGGGCTTTTCCATGAAAAAGCACACAAGTTAGGCATCTTTATTGTAACACAGGCTGTGATAATGAACAGAACAAAGCAGAGTTCAAACAGTTAAACCAGGTTCACACCGAGGTGATGAAAGGCCTTCAAATCCAACCATCACTGACCGCTGAGTGGCGATGACACCAAAGCATGCCACTGCATGCAAAAATTTATATCAATACGGTCATTCAGAACAATGTTAGGCCACGGATAAGTCAGTCAACAGTGATGTAACTTTTCAAAATGGTCAGTCATCTGTGAAAGGACTACTTCAAAAGTGGCCTTCGACTAAAATCAACAGTTCAAGAAATCAAGGCCTTGCTTTTAGCTCTCCGGCAGCATTACTAGTCATCTAAACAGCCACAATGAAGGGACAAAAACATTCACATTAGACAGGGCTATGAATACCTCTGTGCTCCTAATGGGCCATTTACCTTATCACTGGTAATGGACTGTAAGATTTGTAACCGCTGTATGATTGCAAAGTCTATTGATTGTATGGTATGGAACTTCTAAAAAGAAGGGCTATATAGAAATCAGGCTATTAGCACAGTGTGGGGGGCAGTAAGACTGTATGTCAATGAAGAGATACCAGCAAATAAACAAACCACTCTTCCCTTGTTTTTAACAATCCCTTTTCAACTTATCCTCACTGTTACCCCTTATCAAGAGTCTCCAACATTGTCTTAAGAGCCACTCCATTGTTATCATTTCTTTAATTCAGGTTTATATGGTGTGAGTTCAGTGTTCTTATGAGATTGCTACAAGATGATGTTGGTTATTTAAGACCATCATCAATGAGCTCCAGACGATTCGTGCTTATTCCACCAAGCAGGATTTCTAATTTAACCAGATAGGTTAAGCCCAGTGTTGAGGATTATCCATTAAGAGTGCCCTGCATTGGACAGGTTAGTTTAACTTCCTGACTAAACGGAGAAATCTTGCACAAGTAGCAGCAACAAAAAGATCACAGTTCTCACTCTAAACATGAAGTGTAAATTATATAAGACAGATACAATTTGTAAAATGTATTTATGTTTATATTTCTCAAATAACAGACTGCAGTACAAGTTTGCTTTTGGCTCACTTTGGCCAGGTCATTCCTATGTTCCCAGTGTCTATTGGTCCAAAAGTCTAGTCCTACAATCTAACGGTCCAAAAGTTTGGGGCAGCTGTGGCCTGCAGTTAAGGGATCTGGTGATAAGGGATCTTGTGACTGGAAGGTTGCCAGTTCAATCCCCAGGCAGGTCATGACTGAAGTGCCTTTAAGCAAGGCACCTAAGTGCCAACTGCAATGCCAACAGGCACTGTTGATAGGGCTGCCCACCTCTTCAAGCACATATTTTCACAGCCCAGTGTGTTCAGTAGTCTGTGTGGTTCATTGCAGTGATGGGTTAAATGCCCATTCTCAGGGTCTGTTGGTCCAAAAGTCTAGTCCTACAAGCTACAGGTCCAAATGTCATATTTCCAAGGTCTAATAGTCTAAAAGTCATATTTATAAAATCAAATGCAACAGAATGTCTATTCCTAGTGTCTAATGGTCAAAATGTCATATTTCCAAAGTCTAATGGTGAAAAAGTCCTATTCCCAGGTCTAATGGTCCAAAAATCCTATTCCCAGGCTTTAATGTCCAAAAATCCTATTCCCAGGGTTTGATGGTCCCAAAGACCTATTCCCAGGTCCTAATAGTCCAGAAGTTCTATTCACAGCTATAATAGTCAAGTTGAAGAGGGAATGTTAAAAACACTGAATTTCTTTACTCAACATTCCTTTCTAGACTGATTTGCATGGCTGGCTTCTCTGTGTAACGTCATACTTGACTGTAATGAATGAAAGAACAACATAAACTTGCCCAAATGTATTGTTTACATGATCATACTTCTGACAGATTCCACTTGGAGCTTGTGAATATCATACAATATTGAACCACGCTGATGTCCATTATGTGCTGTGTGGCTACCATGATAGATGACAAAATGACCGAACTGAAACAAAACATTTTACACTAATCTTCAGCTTCTTCATCTTCCATCTAGTTTTAAAACATCTGCGTGAACATTCATCTGTCACCTAAACCAGGTCAGAAGAACAAGAAACTCTGGAAGCCTGTGATACACACAGGCCACATCTCAGTCATTTTCTTTTATGGTCCAGGCATGAGTCAGAAGCTGCAGCTTCACTGTCTTATATCTACGTCTCCATCATTTCCCCACTTTTAAATCCACAGTGTCCATTAAATTTGCTCAGCTCCAGGCTCATGGCACTCCTCCATGCTCCTCCTTCTTGTTGTGGTGGGGGTTTGTTTTGGGGGTCACAGAGCTGACACCTTGACGATGTTGGAGCTGGAGGTGGTGTTGATGGAGGGTGTGGCATGGATGGGGTTTGCTGGCCTGTGGCCATCTCCGTCCAATGGGAATGATGTTGGAGACGGCAGACTGATGACAGCTGTGGTGATCTGCTGCCCCCTGCAGTTAATTCGGCTCCTCTCGCTGGACTTCATGTTCAGACTGGAGCGACTGCTGGATCACATCAACAAAAACACATTTTACTTAAAGAAACTTGACAAATATGGCAGTTTGCTGCATGGTTTGGAAAAAGTTAAATAAAAAATATGACTTGGGCTGATAGATAATGCCACTGTCCATCGTTGATGCCCCACAGGCATCTTAATGTTAAGCTAGCATCTCCCAACACCCCCATCCAGAAAGGGCCGTAGCATTGAGGCTTTCCTGGGATTTCTCTGTGACTGTGAGTTTTACTAACACTTTTACTTTCACTTTCTTCACTGATTTTTGGGAACATTAAGACTAACTCTTCTTAAACACACACACATTAAGAATTTGATGGATACTGCTTTTCAGCCATATCATAATAACAATGAACCTGTTAGAAAATGATGATGATGATTGTTATACTTATATAGCACCTTTCTCAAACCCAAGGACACTTTACAATCACACACTCCATTTACACACACTGGCGAGCCAATTGCGCACAGTGTACTCTCAACCGGAAGTGACCATCCACCTGGAGGACTACATCCAGCACTAGGGGATCACCCAGGACAGAGTGCCAACCATATCTGGGCTAACATACATACATACACACACCAGGGTAATTTTTAGAGTATCCAATTCACCTGATGTCCATGTTTTTGGACTGTGGGAGGAAACTGGAGTCCCCGGAGGAAACCCACGCAGACACGGGGAGAACATGGAAACTCCGCTCTGATGTGGACTCGAACCCAAGACCTCAGTGCTGAGAGTCAAACGTGCTAACCACTAAGCCACCGTGCTGCCCTATATATCATTATATATATTTTTTTACCTCATTATTAGTCAAAAATTGCCACCATTCCAGCTATTTTTGGAATGTGTTACAGGCCTGAATTGCAAGAATGTAGATGTATACTAATGAATGAAATGAAGTTGTAACATGGAATATCTTGGGTTTATACTGCCTGCAATGAAACAAAAGTCAAAGTAAATGTTAAGAAACACAGTGTTTTTGCGAATAGTGTAATGCCCTGCCCTGCGCCCAGTGAGGGGGTAGGGGACTAACCGCGACCCTGATAAGGATTAAGCGGGTGTGATAATGGATGGATGGTTAGAATTGATCAAGTATCTTTTT
>BRDA01056941.1:10236-22893 GCA_036984385.1 Crenuchus spilurus
AATGATGTCAAGTATGTTTTCCCTCCTCAGTACTTTCGACTTGGAGAGAATAAATATGAGTTGAACAAGTAAAGACTGAAAAAAACTCGATTACTACTTTCTAAGACGAAGTTTATTTGTTAGTATAGATGTCAATGTCATTCACAACAAACGAAAGTCATGAAATGACTACAAACTCAGGGTAAGTTTATCTTGACTCGTGAGTCAATAAAATGATGGGAGAACACCGTCAATGTTCTACTTGTATGTGTTACATAGAACTCACGACACGTCGGACTTTATTTACTAAAGACTTGATTTTTAGATGTTTGACAAGTCGTGATTTAACATTTGTACAAAATAATGTATAGTGTAATGCCCTGCCCTGCGCCCAGTGAGGGGGTAGGGGACTAACCGCGACCCTGATAAGGATTAAGCGGGTGTGATAATGGATGGATGGACAGTGTTTTTGCATTTTCCATACTGCCCCAACATTTTCTGATTGGAGGTTGTAATAAAACATGTTTACAATTTAGTGCTGAACAGTTTGTAGATTTTTAGTTCAGAAATCATTTATTTCAGGCTGCACAGCACTCAAGATACATTGTGTATGTTCATCTTGTAACTGCCACAAGAGGGTAGTAAAATAACTGAGTGCTCAGTTCTATTTGAATGGGACTCAAACATCAGTAAAGTACTGAAAGCAAACAACACTTACTGTAACTGTAGATATGATTGTTTATTTGAAGCAGAATCTTTCATCATTAGCTCAAAAAAAGTCAGAAATGAACAAGTTGAGTATAAATAAGAGAGGTTCAGCTTTCATGACTCCTCCCTTTTGTATGAACTGTAGTAAATAAGAAAGTAATGAAGCTCTAAATAGATTGAATAGATGCTGGACCCACTGGCAGGGCAATGGTCAAAGAGGATACTATTTTTTATTTTATTTTTATTTTTTTAATGTATATTTTATTTATTTTTTATTTCTCCCCAAAGTAATTTAGTGGCCAATTAACCCACCCCTTTGATCAACTCTCCCTATCATTATCACTTGCAATGTCCCTGACTCTCCTGGGAGGAGGTAGATGAGCACAGGCCTCCTCCGACACCAGTGACCTGTTTTTTTCTGAACTGCTGGCATTACATCGGCGCTGGGCAGCTAGCGCTCTCGGAGGAAATTGTCCAGCAGACGGCAAACTCAGTTGACATTGTTTTTTATAGTGCTAGGGACAGTGTGCCATCTTCGTCATCCACCTAAAGAGAGAGCACAGCCATTTCTGCTAATAAAAAAAAAACATTTCATGAAGTACAGTAAACTAGCACTGCACTGCCCCAGCATCCTCTACTGTGACATCGCTCGCTCACCTCGTGGTGAGGCTGGGCTGGTCTCCACACTGGATGTGGATGGCGCTGAGCTCCTGCAGGCCCTGTGTGTGAGTGTGTGTGGTGGACAGGCTGGCGTTGGGCAAGGGGATTCTCTTGCGGGAGCGGCGGGTGCAGCAGGTACCGGTGAAGCCCTCCTGACTGGACAGAGACGGACTGCGAGAAAACTGACCTCCCTCCACACAGTTCTGCTCATACAGCTGCTCATCCACAAACTCGTGAGCCTGCACACAGGAGACATGCTGTAAGTCTATTTTTGTCTTTATTTTACTTAAAATACACAGTCACACATAACAAAATTAATATAATGACTTCATAAACTGCCCTATTTCAGGCCTTTTTGAACGTTATCAGTATGGCTTATCTGGAATATCTGTAGTCCACACAGTAAATATGCCAGTGTTAAATCAACACTATTAGAGTTAAATTAACACTGAGAGTGTTACATTTTGACACCCTCAGTGTTAATTTAACTCTAATAGTGTTGATTTAACACTGGCATATTTACTGTGCAGCAGATTATTAGAATATGTAATTGTGAGTAAATGACTATACAAATAGTATAAATACTGTGTATCTCTCTGAGCTACAACTACCACACACCACATCAGTCCACTCCTGAACCAGAGGCAACATCAGAAGTGTCTTACCTGGACTAAAGAGAACCAGAACTGGACTCCTTACAGTCCTTTTTTCAGATGAAAATAAATGTTGTCTTTCATTCGGAGCAGGGGTGTCAAACTCCAGTCCTGGAGCGCCGGGTTCCTGCAGAAGTTGTTGATCTTCCTGATCAAACACACCAACTCAGCAAGCAATGACCAGGTTTAATTGTAGTGTCAGAGCAGAGAAATCACCAAGCTGTGCCCTCCAGCACTGGAGTTAGACACCCCTGTCCTAGAGTCTGGAGGAAGAGTGGAGAGACACACAATCCAAGTGTCTGAAGTCCAGTGTGCAGTTTCTGCAGTCTGTGATGCTTTGAGGTGTCATGTCATCTGCTGCTGTTGCTCCACTGTGTGTGTACATCTGTGTCAACTTAAAGTAGCTGCAGGCATCCATTACAAACATTTGTGCATATAGTGTAGCTGCTCTATCTTGTCTAGTCTCCATAATGAAGCTTCTTTCCAACATTTACAACAGCATCATTACACATGATCAAATCCTTCACAAGGAAGCATTACCAGCTCTTTGTTTTTCAGATTATACATGAGGACCTGAGCTGTGACTGTGAGTGGAGTCAGACTTACCGTTGTTTTCTCCAGGCAGTGCAGTAGGTGGTGGTGTTGGCTCTCCAATAGTGATGAGGTTTTATTCATGTGCTGCTCCTCTTCTTCTGAACCCTGTTACACACACATGCAGGTTATTGACTGGATTAATATTATATACCTGCAGAATGTATTCAGAAGCACACACTTTCTGTACAGGTAGAGCTTTACAAAAGAAAATCTCAGGACAGCTGGAGCATTTAAACTTAAAGTAAGAACTGCCCAACAGTTACACACATTATACCTATTTTAAAGTCTTTGCACTACCTGTTCATTGTCATACTGATTTGTAATTATTTTATTTACTTATAAGGCAATACAGGGTTTTGCAGCAGAAAAACCTTAAAACTGCTTCTGAGCCCCGAGTGGCTCAGAGGACTAAGTCACTGTCACTATGATCTGATCTCATGAGTTTGAATCCCGATAATGTTGCTTGTCAGTGGCAGCCAGGACTTGAGAGAGCAAAATTGGCCGTGCTCGCTATGGGCGGGGAAGATGGCACCCTCTCCCCAGCACGACTAAGTAATGTTGACTGGCTCAGGTGTCTGCCAGGCAATCCATCAGAGCTGGTGATTCTGCGCTTTCCTCCAAGCATATTGGCTGCCTGGCAGCAATGTATTGGCAACAGTTGAAAAAGAGGCGGAGCTTAACTTCACATGCATGGAGGAGGCCTGTGTTAGTCTGCACCCTCCTAGAGTCAGAGACATTACAAGTGATAGGGAGAGTCAATGAGTGGGCACGTCAATTAGCTACTTGGGGAGAAAATTGGGTAAAAAAAAAAAAAAACTTCTAGTTTACACTTGTGACATATTCCAGCCGTTTTAGTTTTAATGTTGATGCTGTTTGAACAGTAATTTACTTCAAATTAAATATTCCAATAATCTGAGATTCTGGATTTGATTTTCACTGAACTGATCAACATTTAAATTAAAGTTTTGAAGTATGTCACTCCACGTGTAATGAATATATGACAGTTTATCTTTTATAGAATAAATCATGAATACAAACAAATACATTTAAATGCAATAGTAGACCATGTAGATCTCTGACATCCTCCAGTGCCTCATTTTTAGCTGTTTTTCAATGCAGAACAAAACATTTGGTGATGCTGCTTTTAGCCATTATGCTCCAAACCGCTGGAGCAGCCTTCCAGTAGAGGTGAGAGCAGCTGAAAATATTGATATCTTTAAAAGCAAACTGAAAGCCTACTTATTCAGTCTGGCTTTAATGTAGCGCATGACAAGTGTTCTAGTGTCTTAATTTTTCCATTTTCTTTTTAATTGAAATCTTCATTTTTGATGTTTTTCTTATCATTCTTTTATTGGTTAATAGACTTTTGGTCTTTTTAGTTTGAATGTCTTGTTTTTAACCTTAGTTTAATGCTCGATATGTAAAACACTTTGTCTGAAAAGTGCTGTATAAATAAAGCTTGATTGACTGGTTGACTGAACAGGTCCTGTGCCCTTACACTTCTTCTATTAACCAGGCTTGACTTTGGGCTAAAGTTATTTCACTAAATACACCCAATACTCTAACACATGAAGGAATTCTCAAATTAAGATCAAAGAAAGTATGATTTGGTCTTTTCCAACCAGCAATATTGTGCTATATTATGCATGATGTCTGTGTAGTATGAACACATATTGTGTTATTAAACTTTTCCCAAAATGCCCAGCTCTTCTGCCATGCATTTTGATTAAAACGCCAATGGCTTCTAACTTACACTCAGCTTAACTGAGCATATGTAGCTGCACTTTGTAGCTCTACAATTACAGTCTGTAGTCCATCTGTTTCTCTGTGTACTTCATTCTCCCTGTTTTTCAGTGATCAGATATTATTCTCAGCACTGAGACACTGATGTGGTGGTGGTGTGTTAGTGTGTGAGCTGCTGGAGATGTTAAACACTGTGTCACTCACTGTTCACTCTATTAGACACACCTACCTTGTTGGTCCACCTTGTAGATGTAAAGTCAGAGACAGCAGCTCATCTGTTGCTGCATAGTTTGTGTTGGTCCTCTAGTCCTTCACTGGTGCTCACAGGATGCTGTTGTCTGGATAGTTTTGCTTGGTGTACTATTAGGTTTTAAGCATTAGCAGCTCTGCTGTGTCTGATCCACTAATACCAGCACAACACACTTACACACCACCACCACATCAGTGTCACTGAGAATCATACACCATCAAATGAAGAGTGAACAGAGTACACAGAGGAACAGATGGACTACAGTCTGAAATTGTAAAACTATATGGTCAGTGGAGGAATCCTGAGGTTCATTAAGTTCAGAAGAAGTAAATAGATTCCCTCTCCATGCCTCACACGGTCCCACGCAGCGGCGAGCAACAGCAATGACACGCCTGTAATTCTGAGTGCCAAGTCTCTGACAGCTTCATCACAACCCGTCTACGAAAATCAGCCACTAAACAGAGACAACCCCGCCCGCGCTGAAGGCACGGCTGCCTCCTGACACCGTCAGCAGCTCCTCCTTTTCCGCGTGAACAGGAAAGGCTGTCTGATGTGATGGGGTGACAGCTTCTGTGGCTGTCTTCCACAATAGACTGTTATACCCCAAAACAGGGCAGCCCAGACATAAACCCAGCTAACAGACATCATAAGAACATCCAGCAACATTTTTAGAAGGTTCCAATAAAGTTAGGATGTTAAGTTACAGTAATAATGTTCCCAGAATGTTCTGAAAACGTTATGTAATAATGGTTTTTGTTACATTTTTGGAACGTTTCTTACATAACGTTTCCAGTTAAACACTAACTTTGTGGCAATGCCTGAAGTAAAACTATCTCGTGTTTTACTGGTTGTGAATATCATGACGTCAAAATTATTTTTTCTGTAATGACACAAATTACATGATTATCATACATTTACTTAGTATTACATATTATACAGTGAATGTTGAAGAACACAAAAAAGCAGAATCAAAAGAGGCCTCATACATGTAACTATGTATTTCATGGTTTTTCATACTATTATCAGAGAAGGCTGGGTGATGGAATCCCAGCAATCATTTACATAACAGTAGCTGGTACCTGATAGCCCACAAGAGGGAGGGGGGATCAAGAAGAGGGAGGTGGGGGAATCAAGAATCTCAAAAAACCTGGGAAAACTGGTGTTAATGTGCGCCCGAGAGGAGGAATCAACAGTTGATATGAGCATAGACATTATATACCTAGACACCGCATTGAGCACTGACTCGTATGTCAAAGCCATGTTTACTTTATATCATTTAACTCTAATAAATAAACTGTTTATTATTTATGTATTATTTATGTTTCAAACGGTTTTAAAATGGGTTTTTATCTTTGTTTGTGTTCAGGATTTTAACGTTCTGTAGGTCAGGTCCCCATAATGTTGCAGCAACCTTACTGGAACGTAAAAACCATTAATTAAAAATGTTCTAGAAACTGCTAGAAAACATGACAGAACGTTCTAAG
The DNA here is from genome assembly GCA_036984385.1 of Crenuchus spilurus. NCBI lineage: Eukaryota > Metazoa > Chordata > Actinopteri > Characiformes > Crenuchidae > Crenuchus > Crenuchus spilurus. The sequence goes on from BRDA01056941.1 coordinate 16,308, forward strand.
AACCACATTTGTAACATTTGTAACATTCAGAAAACGTTTTACTAACCAAAAATGATGATAAATGCTTCATGTGGTGTCTAAAAGTCATCTATAAAATATTTTTAAAACATTCTGTAGGTAACCAAAAATGTCCCCCCCCTAAAAAAAACAAAAACAAAAAAACCTGTTGACCTCCTTGGGTGTGGGTAGAGAGAGCTGACAAACTGCAGTTAAACATACAGACAGTCTACTGAGTTGTTTTGGTGTATGATGTTGAGAAAAACAAACTAAAAATTGTTAACTGGGAAGCCAAACACCAAGGGAACCTTTTTTCACTAATGAGATTTAATTGGCTGTATGATTTTCACTGGTTTTAATCTTGGGTGACACTCTTGGAAAATAAAAGCAATATTGTTTTTTTTAAGCCTCCATCACAAACTACAGCTCTGGGAAAAAATGGAAAGCAATCCAAATGAAGAGTTTGCCAAACAGAAATCCCCCATAATTTTAACTTTACAGGAGAAGGAAGACATGCTATGATTTTAATGGAAGTCAATGGAACCAGACGTTTTTCTAAGTGATTTTGTGTAATTTCTTTTGGTCCAGCCATCATTAAATTTACAAACCCTTAAGATTATATCAGAAACTTAAAAATAACAAAAATAGCAATAATTATTTTTGCAAATTAAATTTTCAAATGTCAATGTCAAATAGCAATTTCTGTAAATAAATGCTGTAAATGACAACATTTTAATTTTGAATTTGGCAGAAATGTCAGTGTTTTATTGAATAAAACAAAAACGTAAATTTTGCACAAACAGACCAACAAAGAGTAAAACACAGGAAACTGATCATCTGGTGATGTTACCTTAATTATCAGCTATCCAAAGTTTATTTTCCACTTTTACTAAAGAAGTTGGAATGCTGGCCAAAACCATGTTAAGAGTGGCAAATAGACGATGAGAAAGCCAAACATGAAATCTCAACCTGAAACCAATAGTGAGGCCAAGTATGAAGCAGTAAGCATATTTGTGACCCCACCAGGGAAAACCAGGCCAAAGTCTTTTTTTTTTCAAAATTTGTTTTTTTCAAAACAACTTTTTTGTGAATTTAAGTTTTGTTTTTGATCAAAATATGTATTACGATAGATATCTTTCATTTACAGCAATAATACAGAGTGGCTAAGTTTTGTCGCTAATGTGAGTGACACGATATTGACGCAATATCTCAGTAAATTGCCAAGTGACTTTGGCCTGGTTTTCCCTGGCGGGGTCACATTTGTTCATTTGTACCTTCAGAAAGAGTGGATCCAGCCAGGTCTGAGCACAAAACCTCAGACGTCAATAGAGAATTCAGTCAATAGTAATATTCTTGAAGGAAGTTTATCCTGTCTCAGTAAACTACAGTCTGACTTATCTACTGCATTCACAAACAATGGACAGCTTTAGTATATAGCATGTCTGGAAGGCACTCACCGTCAGATCCAGCAGCTCATTCAGGAGGCCATTGCGTTTGCTCTGCAGGTAGGCGTTGGAGCTGCCCTTCTTGGCTATTCTTATCCGGGCCAGGCGGGCTTTCTGTGTGGGCAGAAAGGTCCGGTGTCAGACAGCCGGTGGGAAGAGTAATGAATTATCTACTGGGCTCCAAATCGCTGTCTCATCCATCCATCACATGGCAGACAAACATTAGGCTCAGGTGAAATCCAACCACTGCTGGTGCGCAGGCTGTTCTAGTGTTTTTCAATTACGAGCTTTCTGTATACCCACTACTCATCAGACAGGAAGTGAGTAATGGCATCTCTTATATATATAAGACTTTAAGCCCTTTAGAAGCCACTGATGACTTCAATGAGGTCAGTGGCATTTCTAATAGACTTGATTGTTGAGAAATCTAACCTTTGTGAGAATAACATATACATATGCCAAGCTATTTTTTTAAACCACTAGTTTGTAATAAATCACCTAGAATATGTAATTTAAATAATATTAAGTGTAATATAGGCTGAGTATATTGGCTGTGCATTATTTTTCTTTTTTTTTTTCATTGTTTTTCTTCCATTTTATCCCCTTCCCAATGTAGTAATAGTACCCAGTTAGCCAATCACATTCATTAGTACCCTCCCCCTCACTTTTGCACTGTTCCTGACACCCTGGAGGGTGAAGACATGCACAAGCCTCCTCTGATGCGTGTGATGCCGACCACCACCTCTTTTCCATCTACCGCTCGAGAGCCATCACGCCTGCTGAGCCACTGGCTGTGCATTACTTTTGCCACTATTTCTGGATTTCTGCTTTTCATGAGCTGTAAACCAATAAACAGTATAAAAAAAGACTTGAAATATGCCACTTTACATGTCATGAATATAAAACATACAACAGTTTACCTTTTTTGAATGAAATGAACATGTTCACTATATTCTGTTTTTTTGAGACACACTACTATTTAGCATTAGATGTATGTAGCTTGTAGGCACAGTGCATAAACTTTACTTTCACTTTCAAAAAGCATTCGGGGCTGGTGTCAAAACATTCTAACCTTGAGTTATTTGGAGCTGAGGTTCTGGCAGTTCTCGGAAGTGTAAGTCACAGCTTCTAGGATGCATGAAGCCCCACCATTAAGCAAGGAATGGAATGAAGTGTATGAGACTGTGGTGGTGAGGTGTGAAACTTCTTTCAGAATGTCTTATTTCATAACTCCACTTTGAGTGACGCCAAAGAAGAAAAATTAAGGACCTTTCAAGTGGCTGATTGTTTAAATAAGCATATTGTACATAAAGTGTGTGAATGTCAAGTTTAAAGAATCTATGGTAACACGTTATAATAACTTTCATTAATAGCTCATTAACTAATGATTAATAACTGTGAACAAATTGTTAGTTTATGAGAATTTTATTAACAAATTTACTAATGATTTATTAATGATTTACTAATGATTTAACATTTGCAAAAATTAATACAACCATTGGTAACTACATGAACTGTCATTTATAAACATTTGTTCATGTTCAAATTCTCATGAACTAATGATTTGTTCACAGTCATTAATCATTAGTTAATGTCTTATTAATGAAAGTTATTATAAAGTGTTACTGGTTCTTTGAAGAAGCCTACTGAAAATGAGCATGAGGAACCTTTCTGAAGTTTAAAGAACCTACAATTGAAATTAAGGTTGTAGGAAGAACCATGTTTGTTGTTCAGACCTTTAAAATGTTCTTCACACTCACACATCTTAGTTCTTTAAGGAACCGGCCTTTTGAAAGGTTCTTTAAGGAACAAAAAATGGTGTTTCTATGGCATTGCTGAAAGAAGCCTTTGTGGTGGAACATTTTTAAGAGCACAGGTTGGTTTGGCAGATTTCATGGCAGATACACCCATTTGATTGTATCACTATATTAAAAGTATGATTTGCCAATCAGGGGCCAGATTCCTGAAAGCGTTAAGAAAAACACTTGTGAAGGTTTTTAAGACAAACATGAACACTTTCATAAATGCAATAAAAAAACTTTAATTCTCAAATAGTCTCTTGAGAAAGTCATTGTGTTCTCAAGTGTGCTCCAGCTAACCAAAGAATGATACATTATGACTTATGTTTAATCCACTCAGAGGAGCAAAGCAGAGGGAAAACATCAAACTAAACATTAAATATAAAATATGAACAAAAAAGAAGTAATATTGGAAGTATTGGCCTGAGTGGCTCAGTGGACTACAGAACTGTCACTATGATTGAAGGTTTGCGAGTTCAAATCCTTATCATGCTGCTTGCCATCGACTGCCGAGGCCCAAGAAAGTAAAACTGACCGTGTCCTCTCTGGGCGGGTAAAATGGCACTCTCTCCCCAGCACTACTAAGTAATGTTTGCTGGGTCAGGCATCTGCTAGGTGATCCATCAGAACTGGGGATCCTGCGCTTTCCTCTGAACGTGTTGGCTGCAAAGCGGTGAAGTATCAGCAGCAGTTTAAAGAAGCTTGACTTCACATACATTGGTGGAGGCCTGTGTTAGTCTGCACCCTCCTAGAGTCAGAGACATTACAAGTGATGGAGAGAGTCAACAAGTGGGCGGGTCGACTGGGAGAAAATTGGGTAAAAATAAAAACAGAAAAAGAGAAAACAAAAACTAAACAGGAGGATTTGCCAATGAGGGGCGATATTTAAAAAAGCTTTAAAAAAAACCTGTGAAGGTTCTTAAGACAAACACTAAGACGTTCATAAGAGTTTTCTTAAATTCAATAATATTTTAAAAAATTCTCAAATTCTTGAGAAAGTCATTGTTTTCTCAAGTGTGCTTATTTCTAAGCAAACAATGATACATTATGACTTGTGTTTAATCCACTCAGAGGAGAAAAACAGAGGGACAATGTCAAATTAAACATTCATAAAATGTTAACAAACAAAAAAAAATAGGTGCTGGTTATTGGAATTTTTCAATTCAATTCAAAAGTTTAAAATGTTTCATATGAAGGTCTTTAAATTACTTTAAGCTGTATAAATTGACAGCCTATGACAAGTGTCAGGCTATCATAAAACATCTAAGAACATCATGTTTTCAAGAAGATGAATCTTGAATGAGTTATGAAAAAGTGTTATTTGAGAAAAAATTTTTTTTTTTTTTCTAAAGAATGAATTTAAAAACTGAAGATTTAAGACACATTTGAGCATCAGGAACACAGCATGTAGAAGGGTTAAAAAAGGAGACTCCCACTAACAGCAGTGTTGGTAGGTGATACATGATGGTAGTTGTCCAACAATGCTTTAGGGAAATGCTCGTTAACCACTGATGCTACAAATGGCCTTTTAAGAATGGACATATATTGTTAACACTGGATGCTACTGGCTCTTTTTCTGGACCAATGTTCTGCTCAGCTGAAGGAAACCATGTTTCTCCTCATATTAAAATCTCTCTAGCAGCTACAGATGGTCTAGCAGCTACTGTTATTGCACTCTAATGTGGTATGAAAAGGTTGAATTTGACTCCCCCCCCCCTTTTGCAGCCTCATTGATATGGGGCTCTACGCCCTCGAGGTTCCATTACAAAAACAGTATCAGGATTGGAACATCTGGGGGCTGAAATGAAAAGAGAATGATCTGAGATGGAGGAAATGGATGAGAAAATGGAAGAAGATCTTGCGAAGTGTCAGAGATAAGTCTTAAGTGCTTTTCGCTCATTCAAGGTGAGAGTCACATCTTAAAGTCTGTTACACACTCTGGCAGCTATGCACACACACACTCACACACGCACACACTCACACACTCCCCTGAGACGTGTGAAGCTTCGATCCCGGAGGATGGCATGCGTTAGGGAAGCCATTTAGTCTGGGAAAACGGTTTGTTTCAAAAAGATATTGAGCAACGGCAGTTTTCAGCCTGCACAAATAAACAGGAGGCCGGCGCTGTTCTCTCTGATGGATTCACATTAAAGAAAAAAAATAAATATAAAACTATATAATCTAACAATATAATGACTTGCATGCACCAGATTAAAATGTCTCTTGAAACTTCCATAACTATAATATTCCCTCACTGACCACATCATTAAATACACATAGCTTGTATCTACACTCATGTTATCAGCTCCACTGATCATACAGGAGCACTGTGTGTAGTTCTACAATTATAGACTGTAGTTCATCTGTTTCTCTGTGTACTTTGTTAATAGTCTCATTTCATCCTGATTTACATTGTTCAGGACCACTACAGGAGGGTGGTGGATCATTTTCAGCTCTGCTGTGACACTGATGTGGTGGTGGTGTGTTAGTGTGTGTTAGAGTAGATCAGACACAGCAGAGCTGCTGATGTTTATAAACACCTCAATGTTACTCCTGGAGAGCTGTTGTCTCTGACTTTACATCTTCAAGGTGGACCAACAAGGCAGGTGTGTCTAATAGAGTGAACAGTGAGTGGACACAGTGTTTAACTTCTCCAGCAGCTCACACGCTAACACACCACCACCACATCAGTGTCACTGAGAATGATCCACCACCCAAATAATATCTGCTCTGTCGGAGTCCTGATAATTGCAGAACAGGTGAAAGGAGGATAATAAAGTATACAGAGAAACAGATGAACTACAGTCTGTAAAACTACAAAGTGCACCTGTATGATCAGTGGAGCTAAAATGGACAATTAGTGTATATACAGGGGTTGGAAAAAGCTGGTTTTAGACCACAATAATTGATTAGTAGGTGTTGGGCCTCCTTTTGCAGCCAGTACAGCGTCAGTTCGTCTTGGGAATGACATATACAAGTCCTGCACAGTGGTCATAGGGATTTTAAGCCATTCTTCTTGCAGGATAGTGGTCAGGTCACTACGTGATGCTGGTGGAGGAAACCGTTTCCTGACTCGCTCCTCCAAAACACCCCAAAGTGGCTCAATAATATTTAGACACAAAGACTTGCTGTCTTGGTCACAGATGCGCCAGCAAGACGTGCAGCAACAATTTGTCCTCTTTTGAACTCTGGTATGTCACCATAATGTTGTGTGCATTGTAATATACTATATAACTGTGCTCTTACCTGCTAACTGAACCTTCACACTCTGCTCTTACTGGTGCAATGTGACATTAATGAAGATTGGCCACCAGACTGGTCCAATTTAGCCATGAAACCTCCCAC
>BRDA01056944.1:1261-6261 GCA_036984385.1 Crenuchus spilurus
AAGGGGTATTCTTATGTACATTTTGACTAATTAGACACAGTCGGCCGGTTATATGTCATATGAAATTATACTATTTATTACGTATACTGTATATTGGCCGGCTGACACAGATTAATCAGTTTTACATGTATTCTTATGGGGAAAATGCATCCAGCTAACGAGCTCGACTCCTGCACAGATTAAACTCGTAAGTAGGGTTACCACTGTATTGTGATACTGTAAGCAAGCTGATATTGATATTATTGGTTCTCTGGCCATGAAGTGGTGAGAAACTCCTAGGAAAAGATGAGAGCTGGAAGGTCCTCAGTCAAACCTACAGTATGTAGTCTGGAGTGCTCAAACTTTACTTTCACTTTCAAAAAATGTTCAGCACATCTGCTAAACATTCAAGTTTTATATCCCATAATGCACCACATTAAGTACAATTAATGTACCCTAGAGCATGTTTAATTACCCTAATTGCATGACAATATTCTGATGATTCCTATGAAACCTCTGAGAAATGATGGTAGTCTGAGGTAAATTTGATGTTTAACCTTCTCTGATGAGGATTATACTGATTGATGATGGTAGTCTGAGGTAAATTTGATGTTTAATCTTGTCTGATGAGGATTATACTGAGTGATGATGGTAGTCTGAGGTAAATTTGATGTTTAACCTTCTCTGATGAGGATTATACTGAGTGATGATGGTAGTCTGAGGTAAATTTGATATTTAATCTTGTCTGATGAGGATTATACTGAGTGATGATGGTAGTCTGAGGTAAATTTGATGTTTAATCTTGTCTGATGAGGATTATACTGAGTGATGATGGTAGTCTGATGTAAATGTATTTGCATTAAACTTCTCTGAGTGGCAAAAACATTTGTCAGTAAAGTGACTCGTGTAACCCAGCAGAGCATTCAAACAAAGTAAATCTGAGATTCGTGATGCCCAGATAGATTGTGTGAAAAAAATCAATTAATGAAACCCAAACAGAAAAAAACTGATGAATACAATTAGTTCATGAAGCCCACAAAGTGTTCTAAAGAATTTAATCACTATTCTCGATTCTTGATATAACGTGTTTTGAAATTGGCAAACACTGATTCAAGCATCCTTATTAGAACAAGAATCGTGTCTGCAATATGATTCATGAAGCCTAAACAGAACTTTTTAAAAAATCGAGCCAGTTAAGTGACAGATGGAACGTAGACAAAATGTTCGACACAATCAAACCAGTAATATGATTCATAGAGCTCAGACAAAACGTTCAAAAGAGTCAGTAATGTGATTTTAGGGTGCTTTCACAGCTACATTGTTTGGGCCGGACTTTCAGACTTTTCAGTTTGGTCTGAACCAAAATAGCAGGGTAATTCCAAATTAGCTAGATAGTTTAAGCTATACTTTGAGGACCGACCAATAGGGACGTCCTGCAGCTCTTTTCTCATTGGACAGGTTCGACTTTGGGCTTGAGTTACCTGGCTAAACTGAGAAAGCCTGCTTTGTGGAATACCCCCCAGGTGTGAAAGGGGCCACAAACCACGGTCCGGACCAAAGGAGCAAAATTTGGTCCGACCAAAAGAGGTGCTCTCAGTGAGGATCTACTGAACCATGGTCCGGTTTGTGTGCAGTGTGAAAACACTTTTCTAGAAGGTTTGGACTTACAGACCAAATACAGGAAGTTGACACAGGTGTTAAGGACATTCAACAACAATAACAGAAGTAAAATATGAGCCATAGTAGCACATGGAGCGAGGAGGAGACTAAATGTTTAATATACATTTGTATTGTTTATAATGTTTAATATCATTTTGGTCTGATGAACATGTGAAAAGTCAGCTTGAAAAACACAAAAATGCTGAAACGTGCAGCTTATTTTCTGAGAGGATGACAAAGAACGGACAAAGTAAACTAAACTAAACTAAAGAAACTGGCAGCGGTGTATAAAAGTATCTAAAAGTATTTAAACGCGTCAGACGAACGTCCTATTACAAACCAATCAGTGTCGAGTAGGAAGCCACACCGCACGTAAGTGATGACGACAGCACGTAGGCGTGTCAAAATAAAAGTCTTTGGTGCGCTCACAAAAATGCAGTGTGACAACAAACCTAACCGGACCAAATATATACAAAATAACAAACACACAAACCTTGGTTCGGATCATGGTCCGGACGTTCAGGTGTGAAAGTGCCTTTAATTTCCAGGTAGAACGTGTGAAAACAAACCGAATCAATAAAGTGATTCGAGAACCCTTAAAAGAACAGAACGTTGTAAAGGGACGCGTGAAGCCCAAACAGAACGTCTCATAGAATCTAGTCTGTAAAGCGATTCTTGATGCACAGATAGAACGTGTTGAAAAATCCAACCAGTACCAACCAGTAAACGTGATCAAAGCAGCCTTAAATAGAACAGAATGTTCGATAGACTCGTGTTAGTAAAATGATTCTCGAAGCACATTCAGATCCTTTGATAGAATCGAGTAGGTAAAGTGATTCACGGAACCCAAACAGAACGTTAGAAAAAAAATGAGTCAATTAAGCGATGCTTGATGCCCAGATAGAACGTGTTTAAAATCGAATCAGTAACAATGATTCAAGCAGCCTTATATGGAACAGAACGTACGATAGAACCGTGTTAGTGAAATGATTCACGAAGCCCTGACAGACGGTTCGATAGAATCGAGTCGGTAAAGTGATTCATGGAACCCAAACAGAGCGTTCGAAAAAAGTCAGTTACGCGATTCTCGGAGCACAGCTAGAACGTGTTTAAAAAAGGAACCGAACGTTCGATAGAATCCCAGTGAAGTGATTCTCGGAGCACAGCTAGAACGTGTTTAAAAAAGGAACCGAACGTTCGATAGAATCCCAGTGAAGTGATTCTCGAAGCCCTAACAGAGCGTTGAGAGAATCGAGTCAGTAAAGTGATTCGTGAAGCCTGTTCTCTGGGGTTTTCTCTGCTCTGGCCCTTTAACTGCTCTCCTCCTGGTTGAGTACCGGGCTCACAGCCCAATGACAGCGCGCCATGCTGCTGCTGAAGCTGGACGGCGTTTCCGTGGCCGAGGAGACGCGGTGATGAAAAACAGGTAAGAGCAACATAATGATAAATACAAAGCGAGTCAGGATGTAAACAGAATGTAAACAGGATGTTTGTAATGAACAAAGGAAGAAGAGGCTTCATCGTGGTTGAAAACGTGACTGCACTGACACTCGACGCCTTGCATTGTATTGTCTATATGGCATTGCATATATATATATATATATATATATATATATATATATATATATATATATATATACATACACATACAAATCAAATGCATCCCTGTCTTGATTCGTGCGTCGTACGTGCATCTCATTTCTCCTTATGAACTGGTTTTGCTTTTCAATTGCTTTTGATGCGAGGCCACATTTCTGTAGCTGGAGCTCCATCCTGTTCCTAAATGTGAATGACATCAGGTGATTCTAGCCTCAGTGAATCGTATTTGCATGCTAATGTTAGTATATGAACCTTAAAAGGGCGAAATCAGAGGTTAGAACCTTAATCATTTGGAATTCCCCAATTCCACCTTAAATCGTGCAGCAGTTAATACAGAGAGCCTGAGGCGCCTGCATGGAACTGCTGCACAGTTTAAGGTGGAACGGGAGAATTTCTATAAGATCCTTATAAATAAGATTTAAGTTAATTGTAGTGTTTTGGGGGTTTATATTTGACATCATGTGTAGGAACATGGCACATCACATAAAAGCACACAGACAACACCTCCAGCTGTAATGATGTCTGATGGTGGCCTACAGCTGCATAAAGAATCTGCTTTGAAGGACAGGTTCACCCAAAAATCATATTTTACCCCCTCCTCCACCACTTGTAGTCAAGACATGTCTGAAGCTAATCAACATTTGATTTCAACAGTCACCTAAATAGCACTGTCATCCTGTGTAAACTTCATACAGATCTTACACACTAGTGGATAATTGGCTCATTTTGTTGATGTACTATAACAAAAACATCTGCTCTGCTTAGGTGTCTTATTGGGTTAGCAACGTTAGCTTCACAGCTAAAGCAAGGAAGCAAACATGACTAAGACGTGGACTTCAAACATGACTAAGCTGACTGAGGGAAGTGGAAATTTGGTAAATATGATTTCTGGGTGAACCTCTCCTTTAAAGGAGTAGTTCAGTGTCTTTCAGTTTGGCTTCTATTTGCAGCTTTTTTGTCATAGAGATCATTTCCACAGTAAATAATTTGCATACGTTCTTGAAAAATAGCAGCAATCATAATGACTCAAGCACTCCTCCAATAGAGGTCAATTCAGAGTTGTATCTACAGTATGTTGGCTTTTGTTGGCTTCAATTGTTCGAGGAGTTATTTTACTAAGTTCAGAGGACTGTCAAAATGAGCATCCATGGTAGTCAGTTAATACTTCAGAGTATTATTTAAATTTTTCCAGAATATAAGTATTTTTATATTTATGTAAGGTAAAATGTCCAGACTGGACCTTTCTAATGTGAAACAGGTTTTTTTCCACAATGTTTGGTATTGAAATAAGATGGTAAAAATATTTTCTTTTTACACTTACAGACTCTTTTTGCAATTTACCAATAGCCTCCGGATGATCCCTGAGCTAAAGCCAGTTATACTTTATGTTCTCTGATTTATGAGGTCGGTAGGAATATTGTTGTATATGTGATGAGTCTGGGGCTGTACGATATATCACTGGTCGATATATTATTTTATATAAATTAAAAAATCAGATAATTTTATGTCCTATTTTTAGTTTTGTACAATGGGGAATTTTCCTTCTTCTAAACCCCACAGTGCCTCCTACTGGCCACTCCCTGTAATGGCCACCATTATTTACATTAAAGGAGTTTAACTGAGTGGTATGATGGCGGTATTGACTACACTTTAATCTGAACTGTTAATGAAGATAACCCTACATTGTGTATGTTGTGAATAATGCTGAGTGCTGGGTGGCTCTAGCCTGACTTTATCAGAGATGTGTTGATCTACAGATAAAT
>BRDA01056944.1:11261-15768 GCA_036984385.1 Crenuchus spilurus
TTCTTTCTGCCTGTGACTTAAAGCAAATGGGCATTAGTGAGATCCTGCTCTTGTGTAGGATCTACAAAGTTAAAACGTTTTGTAGTTAGTTAATTCACTAGCTATTTATTTATTAATCTATTATGTTAGCTAGCCAGTTAGATAGATAGTTGGTTGACTAGTTAGTTTGTTAGCTAGGTATTTCATTAGTTTTCTACTTAGTTATCTACGTTGATAGGTATGTATTCATCTAATTTGTAAATTAGCACATTAGCTAGCCAGTTAGGTAGACAGATAGATAGTTGGTTGGCTAGTTAGTTAGCTAGATATTTCATTAATTGTCTGCTTAACTAGCCAAATGGATAGGTATCTTGTCAACTAGTTTGGTAGATAGCAAGCTAGCTAGCCGATTAAGTAGACAGATAGTTGGTTTGCTAGTTAGCTTGCTAGGTACTTATTTAGTTATTCCTGTAGTTTGTTAGCTTGCAAGTTAGCTAACCAGATAGATAGATAGATGGTTGGTTGGTTGGTTATTTAGTTAGGTAGCTATGTATACTACTAGTTATAGCTATCTTGTCAACTAGTTTGGTAGGTAGCATGCTAGCTAGCTAGCTGATTAAGTAGACAGATAGTTGGTTGGCTAGTTAGCTTGCTAGGTACTTATTTTGTTATTCCTGTAGTTTGTTAGCTTGCAAGTTAGCTAACCGGATGGATGGTTGGTTGGTTGGTTGGTTATTTAGTTAGGTAGCTATGTATTCTACTAGTTATAGCTATCTAGTCTAGTAGTTAACTAGCTGTGTGGATAGGTATGTAGTCAGCTAGTTTGTTAGTTATCAAGCCAACTAGTCCATAGCTTGCTAACTAACATGGTTAAGTTGTTTGAGTGTTGGCTATTTAGTTACCTTGTTAAGTACTGTGTGGTTAGTTGGGGAGGTAGTAAGCTTGCAAGTCAAGCAGTTAAGTAGGCTGTAATTGTTGAAACTGTTGTTCACATAAGGATAAAGCAAAATAAACCAAAATATGTTCTCTTTTTCCTAGGATGACGCATTAAAACCTGTTTCATTCGCTGAGGGGCGGAGTCACACTCTCGTCAGGCCACGCCCCCTCCTCCTATTTTCTACTCTATTGTCTCAGAGATGTACAGCAGCACTCGGGGCGTGGGCCACGTTGAGGGCAGCCCGGTGCGTTCGCCCCGTCTGCCTCGATCGCCCCGTCTGGGTCACCGCCGGGTCACCAGCAGCTCCTCCGGCTCCAAAACTCTATCCATGGAGAACATACAGTCTTTAAACGCCGCCTACGCCACCTCAGGGCCCATGTACCTGAGCGACCATGAAGCTGTAGGCTCCACAGCTACGTACCCCAGGGGCACCATGACGTTGGGCAGGGCATCGAATCGTGCCATTTACGGCGGAAGAGTGACCGCTATGGGCAGCAGCCCAAATATTGCATCCATCGGCCTCCAGCACGCTGACCTATTGTCCTACGGAGGTGACCTTGGCTCTTTGGCTATGTTACAGCACTCCCACCAGCAGGGGGTGCTGCTGAGGCAAGCCGTGAGAGGCGGCGGGGGTGGTGCCGAACTGCTGGAGCTTCAGGCCCAGCTCAGGGACATGCAGAGAGAAAATGATCTCCTCCGCCGTGAGCTGGACCTGAAAGAAAGCAAGCTGGGCTCCTCCGCCAACAGCATCAAGAGCTTCTGGAGCCCCGAGCTGAAGAAAGAACGAGTGATGAGGAAAGAAGAGGCAGCACGCACCTCTGTTCTGAAAGAGCAGATGAGGGTGACCCACGAGGAGAATCAGGTTAGAGGCAGCTTTATTTTAACCCGGGGTTCAAACTTGCAGTGCTTTGTGGGAATAAACTAATCAGTAGGGGTTCAAAACTTTACTATAAATAATGACTCTTAACCCTTAGAAGTGTATATATACTAGGAACACATTGTTTTTAATAATGTAGTTAAATACATTATAGTCCTTGTGCTTCTTACTTTTTTCTGTTTATTATTGTTTGTATTATTTACCATCTAAGCTCCCCTGTATAGTTTAGGATTCTCTGTCTGAATCTGCAGACCAAAATCTTAGTGGTCTTCAATAGAAACAACATTAAATAAGGTAAAAGTATGCAATTTTTTGTTAAAAGAGCTCTTCAAATGATCATAATGTGTTTTATGATTTTTAATATAACAACACATGCTTACAGTTTACTACAGAATACTAAGCTTTTAGATTTTTAGTCCCAGAAATCATTTATCTCAGGCTGCACAGCACTAAAGGGACTTTATGTGGGTTCAGCTTACAATTCAGTTTAGTGCCACAAGAGGGCAGCGTTCAGCAGGACAAAAAACGGAATGCTCAGTTCTATTTGTTTGGGACACAAACATCTACAAAAATCGGCGCTTATTGTAACTGAAGATATCACGTACGGATTATTTGAAGTAGAATCTTTCATTAGAAGCTCAAAAAGTAAGAATTGAACAGAAAGAAGAGGGTTTCAGCTTTCATATGACTTTTGTGTGGATCTTAGAAAAGAAAAAAAAAAGAAAGTCCTGAAGATCTGAATAGAGGGAGTAGATGCTGGACCTTCTAGGCTATAAGAGGTTAACATAGTGTTATTTAATGCAGTAACATAAATGCTAAGTCATTAATCATGTGGATATTGTTGCGTACAGATCAAAATAAACGATAAGTTCTTCTGCAAACACAGAATTACACTCCTGCTGTCTAAGCGTTAATGTGTCATTTATTCTGTAGTGCATCACACTGGCTGCTGATCATTGTTTACGTTTAGTTTCAGCCTCTTCATCTCTGTTCACCATCACTCTTATTACGAATATATTACTATGACTACTTATTAATAGTTGTGATTAATCACATTTGATGAAGAAACGTAGAGCGTAGAGGTGATGTTTAATCTGCGCCGGCCCTTTAAGACTGAATTCAGCCTCTATAAAAATGATCTAACAAAGCTTAAAGATCATAGATTTTCATTCTGTTAGAGCCTCTGTTGTGTCGTTTAGTTTAAAGAGAGCAACAATAAGCTCTGCCTGATCATGAACTTGCTCTGAGCATCCCATCCATCACGTAACTCAGCCTGGAACTACAGGTCGCAACACATTTTTAACATAATAATGTTAGCAGCCTTAAAAAAGCTAATTTAATATATATAAACAAAAGACTTTATTTATATGTACGGATATTTCTCCCACATCATTTGAATATACATGATTTTTGTTTTGAGGGCAGACTGATTATCATACACACACACACACACACACACACACACACACACACACACAGAGGGTTGGTTTGTGTTCTTGTTTTGTTTATTTTAGAGGAGGAGGCCTTTTTGAAAGATTTTATGTAGCACTCTGTTATAAAACACACTATTGTGCCCACACACTGGGGGTGTATTACACACACACACACACACACACACACACACACACACACTTTTTAAAGTGTCCATATCCTACATTTTCCTCATTTTATTCAATGAGGATCACTTATCGTGTCACAGGCATTTTTTATTATTTTACATTTTTATTTACATTTATGTTACTGTACCTTTAAGACTGATTTAGTTTGTGTCTAATATGTATAATCTAATGTACTGTGTTCTATATATTGCACATCGGAGTCTGGAGAAATGCAATTGCGTTCAGTTGTATAATCTCTGTAGAGTCTTAATGACCATAAAGTTCACTTTGACTTTGAGCTTTGCTTTTCACTTCATCCCAGATCAGCTGGATGGGGTTTAAGTCTGGAGACTGTGCTCCACTCCATCTTTTCAAGCTGACCGTCTTGTTGTTTTTTCCTGAGGTAGTTCTGGCAGAACTTGGACTGATGTTTTGGGCCATATACTTGCTGTAGGATGAACCCCTGGCCAACTAGGTGCACCATAAATGTTCTAAAACTGTTCTAAAACAGTAGTGTATGTAAATGAGCTGTGTTCAGATTGTATTGCGGAGCTACAAGAGTGAGGTTTCTGATAAAGTGGACAGTGGGTGGAGCTACAAGAGAGGGGTTTCTGAAAAAGTGGACAGTGGGTGGAGCTACAACAGAAGGGTTTCTGATCATATGAACAGTGGGTGGAGCTATAAGTCAGGCATTCCTGATAAAGTGGCTCCACCACCCAAAATAATATGTGGGCAGCAGTGGGAATGTGAGCAGTGATGGACTGCAGTAACAGATGACAGGCTGTCAGTGCTCACCTCTGTAGTGCTCAGTGAGTGCAGGTGTGTGTGTGTCTGTGGTGACCTTAACGAGATCAGACTGTTAATCAGGCGTGTTTTTGTCCGTGTGGTCTCCGCTCTCCAGCCCAGCTAAATGAACAGCTATAATTAGCCTCCACTGGCTAGTGGCCTCCAGCCGTACTGAGATATTTCATCTTTACTGCGCTGCTATTTTCAGCAGCTCACCACATTATTCTTATTGAACACAGTTAAGAATTTAACATGTAGAGCCTGAGGAGGTCTCTCTCTCTCTCTCTCTCTCTCTCTCTCTCTCTCTCTCTCTCTCTCTCTCTCTCTCTC
>BRDA01056946.1:0-18516 GCA_036984385.1 Crenuchus spilurus
TGTCAATGTAATAAATGTTTTGTCCAATCAGTCACTTCATGTGGTTCAACTGCTTTACTTCGAGTCAAACAAATTCTTCCATTAAAACAAAGCAATACCAAACACACAATCAGCGCTTTACCACCAACCCAACAACAAGTCCCTTTTTATAACAACAAAACACATTCCTAAGCAAAGCCACATTATAACATTGTTGCAACTTAGTAGCCACATATACTATGTTTAAAGCCCTTCTTAATGCAACTAACATGATTTGCCAGGTAAGTACATTTACATAACTGGATAAAATTATATCCAAACATTATTACTTGAAGTGCAACGCAACTTTGTAGGCCTGCTTAGTTCATCTTTAAGCAAGCATCCCTCCGCCCATGTAACTGAACGTACTGGATAATAAATTCATATGAAGTCCGTTCTGCAGTTCATGTGTGGGTATGTGGTGCACACACTTGAACATTATACTCAGCTTGTCATATCCAGATGTGTCAGAAGGCACCTTGGAACGTGATGAGCGAGCGAGTGAGCAAGAGAAAAACACACAGAGAGATGACCTTAGCATGAGGGCTAGAAATCTGATGAAGAGACCACAGTAAACACACACCGCACAGTGGGTGCTCTTTCTGCCTGTCTGCTCAGGCTGGCAGGGTGATAAAGCTTTCCTGTATCCTGCAGTATCACATGTACAGTATTTACTGAACTATATAATGCTACACACACTTAAACACATGGAGCGGATGTCAATAGCAAAAGAAACTACAAGGAGGGCTGTTAATGTGCTACCTACTAGGGATGAAACATTCTGTCTTTTTATTTGTCAGATTTGTTGCAGTTTTGTTATTTAAATACATGAAGCATGTAAGTGCATTCACATGTTGTGCCATTATTTTACATGGCTCATTATGCTGAATAGCCAGTTGTTTCATGATAGTATGTTTCTTACTTTATGAAAAGGATCAGATTTGGGAATAATCTGCCACCTGCCAGTTTAGCACTGAAGTAAATAATCTGCTACCAGGTAATTTAGCTGTAAATTAAATAATTTGCCAAAACCCGCTTTAGCTGTAAAGTAAATAATCTGCCACCAGCCGCTTTAACTGTAAAGTAAATAATCTGCCACCAGTCACTTTACATGTAAAATAAAAAATCTGCCATCAACCAGTCTATCTGTAAAGTAAATAATCTGCCACCTGCCAGTTTAGCGCTGAAGTAAATAATCTGCCACCAGCCATTTTAGCTGTAAAGTTAATCATTTGATACCAGCCACTTTAGCTGTGAAGTAAATAATCTACCATCAACCAGTTTGGGTGTAAAGTAAATAATCTGCCACCAGCCACTTTAGCTGTAAACTAAATAATCTACCATCAACCAGTTTGGCTGTAAAGTAAATAATCAGTCACCAGCCACTTTAGCTGTAAAGTAAATAATCTACCATCAACCAGTTTGTCTGTAAAGTAAATAATCTGTCACCAGCCACTTTAGTTGTCAAGTAAATAATCTGCCATCAACCAGTTTGGGTGTAAAGTAAATAATCTGCCACCAGCCACTGTAGCTGTAAAGTAAATAATCTGCCACCAGCCACTTCAGCTGTAAAGTAAATAATCTGCCACCAGCCACTTCAGCTGTAAAATAAATAATCTACCATCAACCAGTTTGTCTGTAAAGTAAATAATCTGTCACCAGCCACTTTAGCTGTAAAGTAAATAATCCTCCACCAGCCACTTCAGCTGTAAAGTAAATAATCTGCCACCAGTCACTTTACGTGTAAAATAAATAATCTGCCATCAACCAGTCTACCTGTAAAGTAAATAATCTGCCATCTGCCAGTTTAGCGCTGAAGTAAATAATCTGCCACCAGCCACTTTAGCTGTAAAGTTAATCATCTGACACTTGCCACTTTAGCTGTGAAGTAAATAATTTACCATCAACCAGTTTGGCTGTAAAGTAAATAATCTGCCACTAGTCACTTTAGCTGTAAAGTAAATAATCTACATCAACCAGTTTGGCTGTAAAGTAAATAATCAGTCACCAGCCACTTTAGCTGTAAAGTAAATAATCTGCCACCAGCCACTTCAGCTGTAAAGTAAATAATCTGCCACCAGCCACTTCAGCTGTAAAATAAATAATCTACCATCAACCAGTTTGTCTGTAAAATAAATAATGTCACCAGCCACTTTAGCTATCTATCTATCTGTAAAGTAAATAATCTGCCACCTGCCAGTTTAGCGCTGAAGTAAATAATCTGCCACCTGCCAGTTTAGCGCTGAAGTAAATAATCTGCCACCAGCTGCTTTAGCTGTAAAGTAAATCATCTGACACCAACCACTTTAGCTGTAAAGTAAATAATTTACCACCAACCAGTTTGGCTGTAAAGTAAATAATCTGTCACCAGTCACTTTAGCTGTAAAGTAAATAATCTACCATCAACCAGTTTGGCTGTAAAGTAAATAATCAGTCACCAGCCACTTTAGCTGTAAAGTAAATAATCTGCCACCAGCCACTTTAGCTGTAAAATAAATAATCTGACATCAGGCAGTTTAGCTGTAAAGAACTAAACAAAGCACTGAACAAAACCTGCACAGATTTTATTTTATTTGACATGTCAGTTCAATCTAAAGTTTCCTGGCAGTTACACATGCTCTGCCTCTAAAGTTTCAGCAGACAACATATGAGCATATTAACTGTTATATTGAGAATTGTAATTGTAAGGAATGTTAAACTGTTGGGGCTGTCACCAAACTACTGGCTGTATTTAAACACATTGCACCATTTCTGTCAGCATAACGCTATATTCATGATAAAAGACATGCTTTTATGGTAAGTGTCATGTGAATGTGTAGTGTTGGCAGTAACTGCAGAAGAAATGAGGCTAAAATTAACCAGACGATAGCTTTATTTGTTTAAATTTCTGGGCTTGTAGGCTGGTATACAGTAAGTTACCAGAGAAATGGAACATTACATGGTTTACTTATATTTTATGTAGACTTTGCTGAAGATTTTAATTAGTCCGTCTTGCAGAGCTTGTATTAGTCAAATACTCACACTTCCCTGTCATACAGCACCTGACCAAGTTTGGCAAATTGCTTTGTATTCTGGTACATTTCTAACAATGTTGACTAGTAGTCAAGGCAGAGTGTAAAAGTTTTAATGCAAAATGCAAAAATTCAAGACTTTTCATTTGTTGTACTTATCTAATAAAAATGCCTTAAGGCCAAAAGTACCACATCAGTATTTATGCAGTAGATTTGTATTATTTTTGATGGTAGTTTTATGCTGCTAAGAGGACCTGACTAACGTTCATATCAAGTCATTTTGACTCATCCCACAGGGCACCACAACACACGTTACACCAATGCAAACACATGCTGCCTTTTGACCCAACTTCAGGAACAGTACAAAACCAGCAAATAAGCACAAGCAATGATGTCATCTCTGCACCTGCCAGAACCACAATTTAGTCCAAACTGAAGTTATGTCAATGGCCAGATTGTTGATATATATAGAAAACAAGGTGGAGGACAAAGCATCACCTTGGCTAATGCCTGAAGGTGTAGGAACCAATTAATTAGAAATTCATTCACCCTTACACGCGCCTTAGGGGCATGGCACAAAAGAACAGACTGCATGCTAAAAATGTCCTTTTTACTCCACTCTTAATATGCAAGGCCATATGCAATGGGAGATCCCCTATGAACCAAATCAATTTATTTCTAAAACTCAGCATAACAGGCAAATGGAGATATGTCCAACTCTAGTCTGTCTGTCAATAGTAGATACTATGTAATAAGTTTATGTTTCTGTTAAATAGAAGTCGTCCTTTGGTGATGATGTAGTAATCTCTCCAAAGAACAGCATGAATATTTTATCAAGCAGTTTAGAATTCGTAAATGCTCATCTCACTCAACCCTTTGTAGTTACACTGCAGTCGTAGGCCGTGTTTGTGTGATTTGTGAGTTAGGCTAAACAGCTGGTATTTTGCTGGACTTGTTTGGCAGCCTGTGCATATCAGCACTTTTACACTGCTGTGGTTTTTGCTTAATGCTTTCTGGACCTCTGCCATAGATCAGTGCCTCACCAGCATGAACATTTTGATGATGTCTATTCCAGGTTGGAAAACATAAAAATGATTCTAATACTGAGTGATGTATTTGGCTGATTTGTGCTTTAGATTTACGTTTGAAACGTCTTTGAACTGTTCTCGATTTTGATATGACTGTCAGTTCAAATTTGTTTTGAGAACAAAGCAGGTGATTTGTGATTGTGTTTGTTAATAATTGTCCTTATCATCAGTTCTCTTAATACAACATAACTGTATTAAATTAATGATTAAATCTTAGATAGCATTACTGATATTTCTTTGTTACAGTGAAAGATGCAGCATTAATGACCTGTGATCAGTGTGAACAATTGTGCATCTCTAAAAATGAGAATATCATGAAAAAGTTCATTTGTGTTCATAATTTAATTAAAAGTTAAACTGTAAAATATTTTATTTTCATTGTATGGAAAGCAACGCATTTCAAGCATTTTCTGTTATATTGTTGATCTTGTTTGAATATTAATTTACTCAAAATGTGCTCAATGAAGTGAAATATTCTAATAATTTGAGATTTAAGGATTTCTGACTTTTGTGAAATTAATTATATTAAAGTTTGACTTTTTGAATTAAATTATAAACAACAATGAACTTGTTTTTTTTTTCCATTTTTTTATTTTTTTTATTATTTTTTTTTTTTCTTTCGATGTGGCACTGTAGGACCGCAATCATCCAGTGCTATCAGCTAACCAACATCAATCAGGCTCTTAATTTATATCAATGTGAATAGAAAAGTAGATGTAATTAGTATAAACAGATTAGAATACAAAAATATGTAGATTGATTGAACATGCACACGCCTATGAATATGACATGCTTAAATTTATATTATTTTAAAACTTAAACTCACTGTTATCAGGTTTTTTTTTTGTTTTTTTTGTTTTGTTTTTTTTACAAAAAAGTGCCTGTGCTTGTGCTGAAGCTGATGCTGGTTCCCATAAAGCAGAGAGCCTTTATAGAATGGACCTGAACTTCCGCTGGTTTGGGAGTCTAACAGTTGCTAATCTACACACAGAAGTCAAAGGAAGACATCATATAAACCGCAGGGTGAAATATGCTCCACTTTTGCAAGTTGTGCTTCTATTTTTGAGGGCGTCTAACTGTCCACAATAAGCATTTTGAAAAGATGTTCACTTACCAATATCAGAGGTGGTAGATATTGATTCTCACGGCAACCAGTCGCTGACTCACAGACTTCAAAGCACCACTCAATTGATTTGCTGACTCCAGCACATCAAAATTCACACAAATTATTTCTGTAGTGTCTACCACCAGTTTTAGCTGTACGTGACTGATACCATGTTGTTACATGGTGACATCACAGCACTACCTTCAGGTTCAATGTTTCCAGTCCAGCACAATTATGGGCCCTGAAAAATACCAACTGTGCTAGCCAGAAAGCCTTTGTGATGGCACCAACACCAGCACCATGACAATGGAATAGAGGCACTTGACCCTGTGCAGTACCACTGATGGAGGTTTATAAATACATAATAATACCCAATTCCATGTGTTGTCTATCCCATAGGAATGTTTTTGAGAGTCAATGAGTGTAGCCTACATTCTGTGCATGCACATGTTAATAGTGTACTATGCATGCAAAATGTTTGGGCTCTACCACCTACGTGTATCAAACTTTTCTTCTTCTCCATCTCATCAACTTTTGGCTTTCTCTCCTTCATCTTTATTGTTGTGATCATCACTCAACATTGTTGTTTGTCTCTGTCAGGCAGAGAGAGATGCTGCAGCTGTTACCATTCTGATTGTTTTTATTTCCATTTTGTTGCGGTTGATTGAATTGATTGCTTTTGGTGACACACTTGTTAATTGTCATGGCAGCGGCTCTTAATTGAATTTGGAAACAGAACTTTTTGTCTCCTATTTTTCTGTGGCTTCTCTCCTCCATTTCATACCCCAGTGCCATACCCCTTCCTTTGTACCCCTCAACACTCCAGTAATTCTGCCCATCATTTTCTATATACAATCAACCTTTACTGTTATCCTATTCTATTTAATGTACTGCTATCTTCTATTATTGTTCTATTGATCATTAGATCCCTTTTTGTGCTTGGCCACCATCGTCCTTCTCTTCAGATGTGTGTCCCAGTTCTATTTATTTGTATTTATTTATTTATCCTGACGAAGCCTCTAAGTGCCTCTCTGTCAAACTGTATGCCTGTGTTACCACCAGCAAATTACGCAGTTGTAGCCCACATCGTTGAAAGCCAGCATAAACAAGCCATTAGCAGTAGACAGGCATGCCGAGCAGAGGGCTCTGATTAAATATGTAAAGGAGATTTTGGTATTTTTTGTCCATTAAAAGAAATTGGTGTTTCTGTTCAGAATATAAAGTATTGCATGTTGAATACTAAATCGATTGGGCTATCCATGCTCTGCCTACAGATGCATTCTTTCTGGACAGTATTTACAGAATGTAAAACATCTGTAAAACTGTCCTGTTGAACCCAAATTTTTGGTCATTTTATAACATTGAGCTTATAGTTTAAAATGTTTCTGAGCTGGAATTCATTTTTATAGCCGGCTGATACACAGCAGATTGGACACAACATCAAAGTCAAATTTCAGCTATGTTAACATTAGTTTGATTACAAGCCAAAAGTACACAGAATCTGTTCTGTCTAGGGTTCTCCCCAGTTCTTTTTTTTTAGGCTCTGAAACTTAGGCAGTAATCCACTCTACATATTTAATTATTCTGTGTCTATCATGTAGTTTTATTGTTTAAAATAAAAGGTGGTTAAAAGCAGCTTCATTGTGGCAAATGGACAAAAGACAGCAAGCAAATTTTGAAAGCTAGAATGCTCTTGGTTATTTATGTTGTCAAACAATATTAATTACAGCATACAGGTGACTGTTGTGCCACCATGTTTAGAAATGCTTATGTGCTTTGAATAAACTACTGTCCAAACTGACAGTTTATTTTGGGTGGTGTTCCCATTTATTGGACAATAGAGAAAAAAAACAAGTTTACCTTGTGCAGAATAGTGTGATGTGATGAGATTAGTGGTTAGTTCCAGACATGAAACTGCAGAGTTGTGATCCTACAAGTAAATTCTAAACCATTTACATCAATTTGTGTTTCTGTTTTGTGTTTGCATCTGAAGCATGAACTATGTTTTTGCCACCACAATATACTGTACTTACTATCCTGTAACCCCATGTGACCAATTTCACCTGATCCATCATCTACTGCAACATGCCCAGTACTGGTCTAAGGGGACACTGAAATGTATAAAAATATTAAAGTACATATAAACCTGATGTGGCTCCCACACTACGTTTAGCCCAAAAGTGTAAGAAGTGAATTAATAAACTACTCTAAGATGCATTCTTTTCATTATTACCCTGTAGGTTCAATGGGATTTTTGTCAACACTGTGTAAAATTTTAACAGTTGTGACATGTATGAAAAAAATATTGCTGGACAAGGCAGTTGTCTCTGTGGTTGTACCAGTCTTCATTTAGATCATATACATAAACCATGTAGAGTTTCATGGTCTGCTTCAGTAGTCAGAACTGCTCTTAGTGCTTAGCATGCATGGGATGTTACAGCTGCGCTGTGGTTAGTAGGAAATTTCCTGCATTAGCACTAGCCAGCCTCTCTGGTGGCAGGTTAGCTCAGCAGGAGAGCTGACGGGGCAGGCAGCCTCTCAAGCTCATGGCTGGACTAGTGGAGCCCTGCTAGTATGCTAGCAAAGTTAACCAGCGGGGTAGAGACAGGGAGGGGGGCAGAAAAACCGAAACTCTGTGTAGGTGCATAGCCAGGGGCGGTCGCTGGTGCATGAAAGTTTGTGGGAAATGTGAGAGGATTTGAGGTAAAAGTGGAAACGGAATAAATGTTTGTTTTTCTTAGGTCAGGTTTTTGGACGGGGAGCTAAACTAGTGAGAGATAGTAGAGTAGCTACATGAAAAGCAGGTAACTCAAATACAGTTGATTTGTTTGTGCATGTGAAATAGGATGGATAGATAAAAGGCAAAATGAGCAAAAAAGCTGACAGCTTAATTCTCAGAACTGTAGGCAAGATGGGCAAATACACTGTGAAAAGATCAAGATAGAGAGCTGTGTATGAACAGGAGGTGGGCTGACTGTACATGTGAGATTTAAAATGGAAGAATAAGATAAAAGGACAGATTTGTCTTTGGGTTGCCTCACTTCTCTTTCTTTATGCAGGATTTATATAGGATTACTTTTTATTTATAAGCGATGCTGTCGTTATTTTAAAGGGTCATGTGGCATTGTCTCTCATTAGGTCATCATGCTGATGTTAGATAATTTAATATTGAGTATTAGATATATAATGTTCAGGCAAGAAGAGTGTGTGTCATTATTGCAGTTTTATGACAATAAAATGTCAGAATTTTGATTGTTCTTATTCATAATGAGCAGCTGTGATTAGGGAACTGGCATTGTTACTGGAAGGTTGCCAGTTTTATGCCCTAAACGAACAGGAACCCTTGAAGGAACTTCAACAGGACCAACAGGAACCAGTTTGGCCAGTAAATTTTATTTGAAGCTCATTACTCTGATGAGGTGGGTTGGGGGCGTGTCATTATAACTAATCCACAGACGTTAATGAGATCGCTGTGATAACCACTTTCTAATTAAATTATGACTATGAACTCTCCTTTAAAAAATCTCAATTGTTTTTAAATATTAATTGAGAATCATAAAGCATTGCACATGGTTATATCTCATTTCATTGTTTGCAAATCAGCTTTACGAAAGCCGTTGACTGTTCCAGCACTCATATCCAATTTGACATGATGAGTGTGGTTGTGCTTGTTAATACAAGAAGCTCGTGCAGCCTTGATTGAATAAAAACAAGATTGTGCATTCCCAAGGAGCTTGTACTATACAATAATAGCACATTATGTGAGCAAAAGTGCCATTACTTTTTTAATCTGACATGTCGCTTCTTAAATGCTAGTTCTAGATTCAAATGGAAAACCATTGACATTATTCACAATCGATGTTGAAAAGGAACCCCACCGACATTGTTGAAAGCGAGGCTTAATCTAGTCCAAGAAATCGGCTCCTTAGGTTATGTAAGGGTTTTAAGAGTCATGTATTAGCCTACTTAATTTTGTCCTACATAATTTTACCCATCCAACAATAGCTGTAGAGTGTGTGTGGCCATGTTCAGGAAGCCTCAGCAGTCACAGTGTTGGAGAGCTGATATGGAAGCTTATTGCTTAAGGACAAATTCAATTTTAGAGCTGGAATGGAATTTGAGGCAGTTCACGGTTCTTTATTTATTTCCCCTTATTTTAGCAGGAAGGCTCAGCAGAGACTGACAACGACATCAACAACAATAAACAGCAACAGCAGTCTTAAAAAAATCCCACACACACTGGTCACTCAGTATTAACTTAAAATGACACACACATAAATACATGGCCTGAAGTCCTCTGAACTACTGCATTTCATTTTAGTGAAGAAGAAAGTGGACAAAAACTGTTTTTAACCTCTTATGCTACAAGACGTTTCTTGCATCGTACACCTTTCAGATATCAAGACACATTGTTATACAAATCTTCATATGTACACAACCATATCAGAATATTATTAACGCCGATGTTTAGGAATGAACTCAGCACAGGATGTCGCAGATATAAGTCTAAAGTCAACACAGCAATCTACCATGAGATTTTAGAGCACTTCATGCTTCCATCTGCTGACAAGCTTTATGGAGATGCTGAGTTCCAGCAGTATTAAAACTACTGTCTAATGGTTTGCTAATCATGATATTTCTGTTTGATTGGTCAGTCCATTCAGGGGCTATAACCCATCATCAGCCAGATCAACATTAAAACAGAAAAGATGTTGTCACTTTATATGTAATGAAAATACAATATTTGACAGTTTAGATTTGTAATTACATTATAAAATTGAATAATTTTAACACTAGTCTAATGTGATAGATGACTAGACTATCCAGTATGCTTAGTTAAAAGGCTAATGTGATCTTTTCCCTGCTTAATTCCTAAAACACACATGGCATGACTTGGGTAATAACGTTTTTCCCATAACTAATAATTGGGTGTATTTTACACAGACATCAGCTGTAACTAAATGTTTAATAAGAAAAGCTGGAAAAGAAACATTCTTTCTCAGTGGTGGTCCATGAGGAACATTTCTTGGGAGGCTGACGAGTAAATACATATTAATTAAGAGCCTTGTTATCTAACCCAACAGCCACAAATGTTATATTAGCCAGATGGCAATTAACTTCCCTAACAAAAGTCTCATTTTAATGACATCTACTCAAAAAACATGATCTAACACAATCAGCAAATGTTCTAAGTTCACAGCCGTGTTAACCAGCTTTTACCATTAAAACATAAACAAGTCATGCTTAAAGCTATCAAGTTTTAATTTTACCTCTCATTTGAGTTTACTGTCAACCTCTTTGGCTATTCTGTTTAAATAGCTGTGATTATTTGTTCATCTCTTTACCATACATGGAAGAAATTATTCATTTTAAACCATATTCCTAAGATTAGGCATACATTTTAGTTAAAATAGCAATTAACTATTGTTAGGTTAACTTAACTTAACAAAACTTTTAAGATGAAGCAGACTCTCTTGCCTCCTCTGATGGACCAAATCAATCCTTTCTTCATGTTGGACAACAACAATGCTTCTGTTGGCTGTGATGTCGTATCAATATTTTCTGTACTGGATCACTGTCTGCATATTAACTGTTGTGCATGTTGTTACATCAGTTCATTTATGACTGCCGTGCAATAAAAATGGCTGCCCCACTTATGATTCGCATGAATGAAGACATCTGCAAACAAAACCGTGGAGTGTTACTGTAAGGAAGGTGAAAGTTTCTTAAAAAGAATAATTACTATTGACGAGAGCTGGATTCATCACTATGAGCCTGAGTGTAAACGGAAACATCCTCAATCACTCAACAAGAAAAAGTTCAAAGACAAACATCAGCTGGAAAACTGATGCTCTGACAGTTTTCTGGCTCCCCTGAAAGAAGCTATAAGAGGACGAAGGCTCACGTCTGATGAAGAGGTGAAGACAGAGGTGCATTTGTGGCTCACAGCTCAGCCAAAAACATTTTTAATAAGGGAATATGACGCTTGTTGAAAGATATACAAAGTGTATTGAAAAGCAGGGATGTTCTACACCCAAAGTGTGGATAATTTTTTATTCACACTCATACTATTTGAGGGGCAAAATAACCTATAAATTAGCTTGTCATTACTAGTGGGACTATTGTTGTACCTTAGGAAGGACATACAGTACTGTACATTGTATGATTACTGTAAATTTTGATGAGGCTGTTTATTTTGTAGATTTTAGGTAATAATTAGGATGAGCTTTTTAAATTCTCTTTTCTCTTTAACTAAACACCAGCCTGTCAGTGATCAGCTTTGATTTCTTGAGTCCCAGCTGCTTTCCTGTAAAAAGCAGTGGGGTTGTCTGCATCTGTAAATGTTGTGCTTCAGTAGACACTGCAATCTGTAGCTGAGTCCATATTGCATATATTTGGAATCCCCATAGCCAGCAAGTTGTTTGAAAACCTGAGCATTAGCTGTTTAATGCTTTAATCCTCATTTGTGTAAATCCACATTACTTTGTTAATAGTCTCCTCAGATCACAAAAAGTGCATTGTAGCCATGACAACTACTGTTGTTGAGGCCATTGTTTAGGATATCATAACACTACGAGACGTTCTAGTAATCACCGAGATACGAGTTGTACCGCATGACGCCATCAGGACCCGTCCACAAGCCACAGCGTCCAAACAAATCTCAATGTCAGTCAAGCTACAAACTGCACTAATGGCCCAGCACAGTCGACCAGCATTACCTGCTTCCCTGCAAATGGTGGATCTGGGTCTGTTAATTGTCCAGTTGGTGGGCCAAGCCACTACAGCCGTCTGGAGTTGGGAAGTACAACAGATGTGTTCTGTAATGGCCACTATGTTATGGTATTATCTGTGCTAATTAACAGCTCAGAGACAACGGAGGTCTAGAGCAGCTGCCTCTTAAACCTATTTTAACAGTTTGAGGGAAGTTCATTTGCACTGAAATGCACATAGTAAAACCAGAGCAACTACACTGTGGATTGATTTATATGTTGGATAAAGAGTACAAAGTCTCTTTGTAAGTGATGTAAATATTATGAGATCATTAAGCTATAATAAATTATTGTAGTCTGTAGTCATTTAGTGTCTATATAACACTTTACAAGACAGAGAGAATGATATATGTAGCATTCCTATATTTTCACCATATGTCAAATTATGTGTATATATGTACAGTACCAGTCAAAAGTTTGGACACACCTTCTCATTCAATGTTTTTATTTTTCTACATTTTTTCTACATTGTAAATGAACACTGACGTCATCCAGACTAGGAATGAACACATAAGGAATCATGTAGTAAACTTAAAAGTGATAAACAAACCAAAATATGTTTTAAATTTTAGATTATTCAAAGTCGACACACAACTGATGTCTCAAACACATTAAGAGGCAAGAAATGCAAGTCATTAACTTTTGAATGCTGCATCTAAGCAGGAGGAGCCTACTTTAAAGAATGTAAAATATAAACATATTCTGGTTGTTTGTTTACTAAATAATTACATATGTATTTCTTCATAGTTTGGATGCCTTTAGTATTAATCTACAATGCAGAACATTTTTAAATAATGAGAAACCACTGAATGTCCAGAAGGTCAAAATTTTTGACTGGTACTGTATGTATATTATTATTATAGATATTAAGATTATAGTTATTTATTGGCATGGAACAATGATTTATTTTTTCTGAATCTATTGATTAAGTCAGGTTTTTGTGATACTATGTGTACTACATGGTAAACACGAGGTGGTAAAAATACTTTCATAATATACAATAAGATCAGTGTAGTGCACTTTCAGATAGTGGCTTTGTGTATAACTATAAATGTAGCATTATCATTTTTCAAGTTGGGTTGGTGCCATCTGTATTTGTAAATGTCTGAACAGTAACATGAGTATGATTTAGTATTAGTTTATTGTGGAACTAATAAAAGACTATGTGGTCACTTTGTAAGTATAAAGACTCTGTATAATATAATGAGATATAGATGTAAATGTCAATGGAATCAGGAACGGTCCAGATACTGAGTGGCTCTCCATATAGGTCTTGTTTCTGGCAGTTTAATGCAGTATTTTGCGCCAACATAATTGAAGAGTGTACTGCTGGGGGAAAGTGCTGCTGATGTGGACTGAGAATCAGCAGAAGCCCTGGCAGAAGCTTCAAAGCTGCCTCAGACTGGAGATGGAGGGAAACAGAAGGGTTGGAGTGGAGCTGCCAAGCCCAAACTGAGATTTTTTTTTCTGGCCATGCTGTGCTGTTGCGACTGGCTGTGGAACCTGAAAGCAGAAGAGGTAAAGAAACTTAACTATAGAAGTTAGATTGGAAGTAAGGTTATGAGCTGGTGTTTGTGAGGTTGACTGTAGTAATCAGCACATTTTAATTAAGCAAATTGGGACACGATTTTGCTGCAGGGTGAAGTGGAGGAGAGCGGTGTGTTCTTTAGCTTGCAGCTCTCATACTGTCATCCTTCTAGGCTGAATGTCCCTTCACGCACACACACTGCTGCAATCTTACATATGCTCTGAAATAAAGACGTGAAGGACATTCAGATTTTGCCTTCTCAGCCTCTTTTTCTACCCTGTATTTATCCCTGTTGGACAGCGAGATATTCTCATGTCTGTATTGTGATATTGCAGGTCAATTTCAGCAATGTTTTAGTAATATACTTTATATAAGGAACTAGGGTTGTCACGATACCACAATTTTGATTTCGATACCGATACTAAGCTTAGTATCGTGATTCTTGATACCAAAACAACACTTTGGCAAAAATACAACAAGAATATAAAGTCATTCTTTTGTCTGAAATTCAGTTGTTTATTTAACACAAAAAACCCTGAAAAATCTGATTTCTTTAAAAAATTTTATTCAAATTAATTCTTGCTAAATAAAGCAATAAAATTACTATATAATACATACTTCAAACAAAAAGACTAACAGCGATGGAAACGTGAACACGTGAGCATCATCATGAGCCACGTGTGAAGGTGAGTAATTAGCTTATGGCCGACGTAAACAGTTACAAATGAAATATTTCACTAACGACTTAAGAAAGCACTTAAGGGCTGCTTGTCGGCCAAACGCTTAGCAATCTTCATCAGCGATGTAGGCAAAATATGTCAACACTTCACCTCCTAGAGCATTTATTCCACAATTTGCGTATGAGAGATAACATTTGTGACTCCGCCAGAGAAAACCAGGCCAAAGTTGCTGGTCACGTCGCTCAGTCTGTCACTCACTTTAACGACAAAACTATTCAACGAAATTCTGCGAAATTTTGCAGAATTTTCCCGAAAAACATGTTTTTGTGACCCTCAAATCCTGACGTAGAGCTACTTCTACTACGGCGGTACACAAGCTTGTTGGGTGTCATTCGGCTCCTGAACTACTTCTCTTCAGTGTAGAAGCTCATGTATCCATCCACCAAACGTGAGCAGGTCAAAATGTCTTCAGCTGATGTTAACAGATCCAGCGTCCTCTTTCAGTCTTCATTTCTGGTAGATTTTGATTTATTTTGATGATCTTTTAAGCGTTTCTGATGTTTTCATGTCTTGTGACACAAATAAACTGAGTTGACTTTCAGTATTCTATGACTCTGAATGCTATATCTCTGAAAGTATGAGAGATAATCGTCGGAAACTTTGTGTGAGGCTTCCTCTAACAGTACTCTTTACTTAAGTATTGAACTATCAATACCTCGTGCAACTCCATAAGGAACACTACATGCATAATTTAACACATCCTTACTCATACAAACATGTAGCATACACTGAATGGATAAAAGCATTGGGATGCTCATTCATTGTTTCTTCCAAAATCAAAGATATTACAGACTTTATTCTGCATTTGTTGGAGTTCAGGCAAGGCTTTCTTCTACATTTTGGAGCCTTGCTGTGAGGATTTGATTGCATTCATCGAGAAGAGTGTTAGTGAGATCAGGAAATTGGATGATCACCACCCAAACTCATCCAAAAAGTGTTGGATGGAGCTTCATCATTCCACTGCTCCAGAGTTCAATGCTGGGGGGGGTTTATACTTTCCTAGCCAATGCCTGGCATTAAGCATCATGCCAATAGGTTCATGTTTATCTGAGAGTCCTATTCTATTGGCAGTACTTCTCTACAGATACTAGACAATCTGTGCATGTTGTAGCTGCAAAAGTTGGGAAATGACATTAACACTGAGGGTACATCTATTAACGCTACTTAAGCCTGTATTTAGCATCATTAAAATGCTAATGTCAT
This sequence comes from Crenuchus spilurus, assembly GCA_036984385.1. Taxonomy (NCBI): domain Eukaryota; kingdom Metazoa; phylum Chordata; class Actinopteri; order Characiformes; family Crenuchidae; genus Crenuchus; species Crenuchus spilurus. Next base: position 15,464 of record BRDA01056946.1, read on the forward strand.
AATGAATGATTAATTCATGATAGGAAGCACTTTATACATATTAATGTGCCTCAGCATCTCAGATAACATGAACTAAGCCCTAATGAACCAGTCACTGATGATACTCATGTACAACTTGTAATCGTGTGAAAAATTCTTCATTTATTTATTAAACAAAGGAAGAGTTAAGATAATGACTAAGAAGTGGAATTATTTGTGACCCTCATTATGAAGATTATGAACTCATAATGTCACAGATGTCACATGACAGGGGTTACTGCATGTATAAATAGGTGAGCACACTAGTCAGTCGTAGCAGTGTTAAACAATCATCATTGGCAAAGGACGTGATGTGTCCAAAAGGGCATGGTAATAGGGTACCAGGTGAAGGGTGGTGGCATCTCAGAGAGTGCCACCTTTTTGGATGTTGTAGCGCTGCTGTGGTGAAGATGAACTGAGAATGGACTTCTTGTACATTGAGTGCTTCTCAGCAGCATAACAGTTATGCCCCCACGGGCCATTGATGCCAGAGGAGAAGACTGACTCCAGCAAGTGGTACAGAGCAATCAACACACTACAGTGAACCAGTTGACCTCAATAATGAACACAGGAGCAACAAGGAGTGTCAGAGATCACCATTACAACATCACTGTTATGTCTGGGTCTGTGAAACAGATGGTTGAGGTTGTCATAATGTTCTGATATGACCGCGTATACTTTTCCGTATCTTTCTAGCATCTGAAATGAATGAAAGTTCTGTGAATGACTTTTTCAACTGACAGCTGAGATGTAATACGTTGCTCTTTAGCAATTACGAGAGTGTACAGCTCTTTAAAAGCAAAACATATATGTTCTTTATCTGCTCGTATCACTCTCTCTTTTGTCTCTTTCTCTTTCACACACTCACTCGCCCACACTATAAGAAGGTCATATTGAGGGTTGAGCGCACTTTAATCTTCATAAAGCGCCAGGATCAAATTACATACCAGTTACCACACAGGTCATGGCCATTAGCTGTGTGTGTGTGTGTGCACATGCGAGTGAGAGTGTGTTCCACAATGTCTTGGTGTCAGTACGGGTGTGTGTATTGCAGTGTGTGTTCTCAGTGCTGTTTAAAGATTGCGCCAGTAATGAATGTGTCATAAATGATGCAGATTGTCTTTCATTATTTACATGTGCTCATTGGCTATGCACGGCGCGTTTGGCCGAAAAGAACTGATTGTTGGAAGTCCGTGTGTGTGTGTGTGTGTGTGTGTGTGTGTGTGGTTGTGAGTGTGTGTTGGTGTTCCAAGAACCTGCTGTAAGCCTCTCTGTTGCTATGGGTAAACACAGAAGGCAGAAGGGCATGCAATGTTCTCTCACACACACAAACACTCGAGTCATCGTCTCCCCCTCATTTCACCTCGGCCGTCTTTAAATGGGCTTTATTGGCAACGCGATAAATTCTGCCAAAGTACTTACACTACAAAAATAGCTCAGGCATAGCTCATGCATTACAAACCCACTGTCCTCTTTCTCTTTCAACCCTCTCTATACTCTCCCTCTCTCGCTTTCCCTATATCCTTCTTTATGGGCGCGATGTTGGGTACTGTGATGTCGATTAGAGAAATTATCAAAATAGGTTGTCTTACAACAGCCTAATTAAGCATTAATGCAGCTTCTATGCAGTGTAAAGTTTATTATAATGGACTTATGATGCCCAGGACTTGATGCAACGGTGTTTCTCACTGAAGTGACCTATCCTGTCTAAGTATATCTAATGCTGAACAGACACACAGGCTCTAAACGTTCCCTGTTCATATTTCCCGAGTAATCAATATCTGGTTTATGTCTTGGCAGGACTGCAAATGTTGGGAAAGTTGACGTTAACACTTTACGATGAGGCTGTATCTATTAACAGTGCTTCTGACTGTTAAGCATCATCAAATGTCAATGCCTTAATTAATGATTCATTCATTATTAGAAGCTGTTTATGAATATTAATGTGCCTTAACATCTGAGATAACATGAATTAAGCCTTAAAGAACTATTCACTGTACAGCTTGTATTTAAGTCTTCATTTATTTATTAGATGATAAGAACCGTAATGAAGTCTTGTTAGTGAAACTGAAAGTGCACAATCATTGGTCAGTGGAGGAATTTGACCTCTGCATTTATAAATGTTATAAATCATAAAGTAACCATATGGCTTAATAAACATCTACCTATTTGTACTTATGCCAGGTATGGTCTACTGAGACATTTTGCAATGGATAATGTACAAGAACCATCTCTGGTAGCCTCATTCTGTAGTAACCTCAGAGCATTGGTTCTCAGGCCTGGTCCTGGAGTACTCAAGTCCTGCATACTTGATCCAACTGCTGAGCTAATTAACCATCCTGAGCTGTACTGGGTCTATTAGAGCATGAGGAACACTGCAACATGCAAGGCGGTGGCACTGTAGGACCAGGTTTCTAGAGTTACAGCGCATGCGTGTTCTCACTGGTTAAAGTAAAATAGATCTACAGATTTTGCGAGCTATCATGTGTGTACTGTATAAAAGATGCACTAAGCCTTTTCTGACCAATCACACAAGCTCATTCAGATGAGTTTGCACAGGTAAATGCATATTATTAGTCTGCTTAATCAGAAGGATGATAAGACACAATGATACATGTGATTTTTGTTACTGTTCAAATGTTTTCTTGTTCTTAATGCATGAGTTTGTGGCTTTGTTTGATCATATGTGACCCCGCCAGGGAAAACCAGGTCAAAGTCATTCTTTTTTTTATCAAAATTTTTTTTTTTCAAAACAACTTTTTTGTGAATTTAAGTTTTGTTTTTGATCAAAATATGTACCACAATAGATATCTGAGACTATTGTCTTTCATTTGCAGCAATAATACCGAGTGGCTAAGTTTTGTCGCTAATGTAAGTGACATGATATTGACACGATATCTCAATAAGTTGCCCAGTAACTTTGGCCTGGTTTTCCCTGGTGGGGTCACATATTGTTTATTCAAGACATCACAATGTAGTATAAAAACTACAGAAGTACCTTTTATTATATATATATATATATATATATATATATA
>BRDA01056972.1:0-28008 GCA_036984385.1 Crenuchus spilurus
ATATATATATATATATATATATATATATATATATATATATATATATATATATATATATATATATTGTTATCTTCATTGTAGATGTCAAAAAGCATTTGCGGCTCCCATTGTTTTCTTTTCTGTGGAAATCGGTCCAAATGGCTCTTTGAGTGTTAAAGGTTGCCATCCCCTGAGCTATACAAATACAAAATCCAGAATCTCAAATTATTAGAATATTTTATTTCAAGTTTGAATAAATTACTATTAATTACTGGCTTGTAATATGTCACTTTACATGTAATGCTTATAAAACATGACATTTTACCTTTTTAAAACTAAGTGATGAACGTAAATTAACTTTGCTTTTCACTAGTATTGTTACAGCTCATAACACCATATGACAACTACCACAACATTGTCATTGCATGGTTATCCCAAAGTTATGTTGGGCAAGTAAAATACTACAAGAAATTCTCATTGGTCAAAGTTGGCAATGGGAAACAAGTGGTGCATCACTGAGAATTACAAATGCATTTGTGAGCAACAGCTAATGATCTGGAAGACCACAATAGTGGATGAGTAAAAAATAGATGAATGTCTTTCGACAATATTAACCAAGATGTAGGCATAGATGATTTCTAGGGTTTTAAAAGAAGATAAAGTCTACTCAAGAACGAAAAGGCCAGATGTAGTTTGGTATAAACTGCAAAAAAGTAGACAGAGTTTTGGACAAAGTGTTACGGACTGATGAGACGAAGATCAACCTGGAGTGCAGTGATCGAAACTCATCTGTAAAACATGTCCATGTACGACAACCAGAGGAACTGTACTACATTTTGTTATTGATGATGTGACAGCCCATAGCAGCAGGATGAGCTCTGAAGTGAACAGAAGCATCATAAATGCTCAGATCCAATTCACAGTTCAACTTTTAAGTCAAAACCTTTCACTACCTGCACATCAAACTCATTTGTTTAGTTCAACATTCTCTTAATGTCATGTGGGAGCAAATGAACAATTTTGCTATTTGCTACAGACAGCACACAGTACCTGTCACTGTATTCACCCAAGAGTCGAAACCATCAGCCTTCCATAACTGAGAGGCAGTTGTGACACTGTGTGATGAAAATAGTCCATCAGAGCAAACATGGTAGTTAAATAAATACATTCAAATTTAGTTTTTTTTTTAGAGTTAATAGTCATATGCTACAGATATTCAGCTGTGAAAGTTCATCTGGATTGATCTGATCTGAAGAATTCCTAAAATGCTAAGGCTAACTTGCTTTTAGTTTATCCGAAACAAACAATTAAAGATCCTTCTTGGATTTCACCTCCTTTGGTGGTGGAACTCTTACAAAATATCAGAAAGAGAAGTAATGCCATTGAACAGATGTATTCTTATGAGGCCCACTTTCCAGTTTTTGAGAACTTGGGTCCAACAAAATCAAATGTATTAGAATTTAAACTACTGCAGCATATCTGTATTACTGTATATATACTGTATTATAATGATCAAATTTGATGTTATTTTGACTAGTTTAATGAACATTTGCTTTCAGGCTGTCCAACAGTCATATATATAGAAGTCTGGGGATAAAGCAGGGACCCCTTCTGCATAATTTACAAAACCCATAAGTACTATAAATAGTTCAAAAATAACATTCTAATAGTTTTCTAATTGCAACTTTACAGAAATGAAAAAGACAGGGATATCATTACTACACTTGACAGCTAAAAAAAGGCTTTTTACCTTTTTAAGTTTTACCATTGCATTCATTAAATTTCAGTAGTACTAGACAGATTTTTAGAATGGAAGATCACATCATGTTTTTCTGAAAGTTAAGGATGTAAAATACACTCAGCTCTGTGAGCTGTGCTTCACATTTTTTTAACTAAATGCTTTGCAGAAAGAACACCTCCATCTTGCTTAAATGTTATGTGTGAAAAGCAAAACTTGTCTCTCCCATTAAAAATACACTGAAAAATTACTTTGATTTGCATCTCCCTATTCCCCTACTTTGCATGGTAAGATTTAATTTTACTTATTGAAGTTTGGAGCTAAACAAAGGGAGTGAAACTGACACTGAGCTAGGTAGTCTATTCTGTTTCTCAATGTTTTGGCAGGTCCACTTGGTTTTCTCATTACATATTCACATGTTGGGTAATAAAGTTAAAATCTGTGAACAATTATTAATATATTATGTCTCTTTTATAACTGTTGTTATAGTAACCACTTAAAACTGCACTGTAAGTTTTAAGGATATACCAACTGAATCTGCTTGATGCAATCTTAGAGTTTTTAAAGAGCAACTACATGAAATAAATAAAAAATGTGTTGTAAAAGAGACATTCAATCTGGCTGAAAATCTGCTTTATGATTTGTATTATAATAAAACATGCAGACAAAAAAAAATGAAAAAATGTTCGTTTTTATAATTAAAGTGTCATATTTTACACTGATTACATGTAATGTGACATTTTCATTGATTTAGATCAAGTGTGACATTTTTAACATATTACCCTCTACCATATTTTATTTGGAATTATATTATAAATAATAATTTGAACAATATTAACACTAAAGCAAAAAATATGTCACTTTACATGTAATCTATAATATGAAATATGTGACAGGTTGCCTTATGAACACATTTAAGCAAAAACAAACTTTTTACACAATATTCAAATATTTTGAGATGCACTAGTAAGAGCTTTTAGATTGTTAGTCACAGAGATAATTTTTTTCATGCTGCTCAGCATTCTTATAATGCAAATTTTTGCCACAAGAGGCAAACTTTCACCAAAAATCATTGCTCCATTCTATTTGTTTGGAACTTATTCAAAAGTACATAGTACACTATGCAAACATTAACACTTCAACAGCAAAGTTTTTACAACTTTTTCAATGTTTATTGAAAAATGCTTATGATTTATTTGATTGATAATCTTTAATTTTCTCAAAATACTCAGAAATTAGCAACTTTAAAAGAAGAGGGTTTTGGCTTTCATAGGTTTGTAGGTCTCTTATTCATATTCAAACTTTAGGCTCCTCAGAGAACCTGTTAGTAAATGCATTTTTAGAGAATACTCTGGAAAGTAAAGTGCTAGGCTGAACCATTAAGGAAGCAAGATGAACTCTATTAACAGTCATAAATCTCTACATAGCATTCATGAATGATTCTGTACCAATTAAAGGACATTAACCATTTAGGCTTGACTCTATTGTGTATATTTTACAACTTAAAACAACTTAGTTTAATAATGTTACAAATACAGTGTTTTTTTCACATTTACTTTCACTTTTATTTAATTGTATGCCATATGATTGGATGGGCAGAGAATCTCCATTTTGTAAACAAATGCATAAGAAAAGTATTGATATGTTAAAAACAGTGTTTTTCAAAGAAAATCTTGAAGGGATGTGCATATTTCTCCCTCTACATTGTAAAATATAATTAAACGATTCAAGACATCTGGAGGAATTTCATGCCGTCATTCATAAATAACTGATACAATCACATGGGCAAACATTGTTAATAAAGAGAAACATTTACAAATATCTCATTATGTGTTCTAGACCAAAGATAAAAGGATCATCCAGACTGTTATCTGTAACAAGACCAAAAAACAGGATTTGTCATGGAGGCTTTGTTAGTGTGCATTGTCAGGTAATTTACACTTCTGAAAAGTACATTGAGATTTTAAAGCAACATATGTTACCTTCACAATGACATTTTTCAATGCAAAACCACATGCTGCACACATTACAAAGGCATGAATGCAGAAGAAGAGGGTACAGGTACTGGACTTTCCTGCCTGCAGTCCTAACCTGTCCTCAGAAGAGAAAGTGTGGAAAATTTTTAAATGATAATTGTGAAGACAACTCTGAACTGTTGAACACCTTAAGACCTGACTGCAGGAAGAACAGGATAAAATAATACCTGAAACATTTCATCATTTGGTATCATCACTCAATGACAATGTTTTTTAATTGTTGTGTTTGTGAAAATTACAAAGTTGTAAATGTTTTAGTATCCCAACTTTTTTAGAATATGGTGCAGGCCTTTTTCTATTTTCCACAGAAGTTTCTGTAATTTTGTATACTCTTACTTAAAATTGTAGACATAACTCTTCTAGCAGCAATTTAGATAAGATCTCTGAGTCCCTCTGTTTTAGTTAAATTGAACTGTACAATTTTTTATGAGTGTTCATGTTTTGAAATTAAATTCAGAAACATTGATGTCTGAACTTACATTTATTTGACCCCAAAAATTCACAAGCTTATTACATCCTATTAGCCATAAGTACAGGGAAGACAATGCAAACTATTTAATGAAGCCAGGACATGCCTACATTCAATTAATGTGGAAAAACTCAAATTAATGAATTAATTAATTCTGATTAATCAGCCTTGATTTCTTCTTGATTTGTAGCATTTATAGTTCAAGCTGCACCCATTAACTTTATAAGTCAAATCAAGTAAAAATGAAAAAAACTATTCTCCAGTATGGTCTTTCTTTTTTTTTTAGAAACTTGATGTTGGCTCAAGACTTTGGAGCAAACATCTGGGGCAAGGCAAACTGCTGTCATCTGCCAGACAGCTGCTCTGCCATTTTCTTTCACAATCAAAACACCTATATTCCCAACTGCAATCAGTCCAGCTCAGCTGGAGAAATGCATGACCCCTTCATCTGCTTAATCAGGACTCACCTCACATTTTTCCAATTACATGCAATTCTATGCCTTAAATAGCTCAGTTTCTTGGTGATTAAGGAAGCTTGATTGGGCAAAATCTAGCAACAATCGATATGCAATGAGGAAATAGACCTCATAAAATGACCATACAGAGCGCCAAGTTAAGCAAGAGCTCTTAGCATATCTAAGTCTTTTATTATCCATGCGAACAATGAATGCATACTGTTGTATTCAGAAAAACAAAGAGAAATAGAATGTTATTATACAGTATTATTTTGTCCCCCACATTAAAACAACATGTCTAAACCACTGGTCCCTCCAATTTACACTTGTTTTTCACATATTGCTCAAACTTCCAAGCCCAAAAACAGATGCTGAGATAAAAATAAAGTGCCATTGTGTTTGTTTGAGGTCAGTAAACTTCAATAAGCCTTTCGGTAATTCTCACCTAGCAGGGTGTACTGTATGCTGACCTTTCTGACAAAGAGGCACAGCAGACATGGACTGGCTGGGACTGCAGAAAGGTTACCAGAGCTAGGCTGGTAATTGCTTTGCTGTGTCCTAAAGCACCATTTGATGTGACCCAACAAAATTGGTTATTGAGTGTTTACTTTTCCATATCACCCAGAGCCTTGAGATCGTTTAAGAATAAACAACACAGAAATATAAGTGACTTTGAAATCAATGATGGTTGGATGACTTTTAATTGGAGTTTTGATTAAGGGAACTGTCTAACCTTTACAACATTTCCTATAGTTTTTCAACTACATTCTTAAAAAAATGATGGTTCTCAATGGTTCTTTAGTAAAGAAAATGGTTCTATTTAGAAGCATGAACACTCAAAGGACCCTTCTTGTGGATAAAGGGTTTTTCCATTGTGAAAGTGTTCTTCAGATTGATGAAGAATGTGTTATAGATGGTTCTACACAGACCCTTTTTGAAAATATAACCCCCAAAAGAGTTCTGCTGTAGTTTCTGCTTGTAATAATAGAGGAACCCTTTTTGGTGCTATATTAAACCATTTTCAAAAGTTTTCTATATAGAACCATCTATAGCACATTCATCTTCAATCTGAAGAACCCTTTTATCATGGAAAGCACTTGGGTTTCTTGAGTGCTCATGGTTATACACAGTAAATCTGCCAGTGTTAAATCAACATTACTAACTGGGAGTGTTACATTTTGACACCCTTAGTGTTAATTTAACTCTAATAGTGTTGATTTAACACTGACATATATACTATTGCTAAAGAACTCTTGAAGAACCATGTATTTTAAGAGTATAGATTGAGGTCTAGTGAATTTTAAGGCCATCATTTGATTTACATCACTTTGTTACTCATCAAGCCATTTAATGGAACATTCTTGTAGAATACATTATGATTCTGGAAGAAATTAGCCCATTAAGAAAGAAATGTTACATCATCAGACAAAGGTGTCACGAAGGCTCTCTTTGAAAAGTCACTTAGTCCTTTATCTGTTTCCGTTTTGATCCAAAATGCTAAGCATTTGTATACAACAGAGAATGATAGCATGTTAACTGTTTAGTTACACATTACTATACATTTACCTGAAAGCATCTGCACTCTTATTTCTCAATTCGTTCTTCTACTCATTCAGGTTTACACACACACACACACACACACACACACACACACACACACACACACACACACACACACACATATATTTGAGCTGCATGTATGGATCAGTAAATTCAGACTGTTGAATTTGTAGCAGAACAGTTGGAAAACAAACCAAAACAAAGGCATATAACATATATCAGTTTTGAAATAACAAAAACACAAAAACCTATAGCCTATTTTAAGTTATCTAAAGGATAATGAGATGTTATAAAGGTGTAAATTAAATATAACTGTTGGTGATAGACAAACCCAGAAAGTACATTAAATGAAAATTATGAAAAAGAAATACAGGTTCAGTATGTGGGCTGTTTACCAAGCCTTTGGACATGTTGTTATTTCCTGTATGTTAAAACAGAAATGTGATGCTTGTGAATTTTGCATTCTGACCTTGCTAGTGTGCTATATTCAATACTGATCCTGCTGATTTACCTTCACTGTGAGTGAGTTGCCAGCTTGAGCGGAACTGAAAGACCACAGCAAAGGTGGATGTTGACCACACTTGGTCTGGAGTATCTTTGTGGGAGACTGTATTAGTTACATATCTAGAGCTAAAGGTCAAGACTAATTTCTATCTGTGTTTTCACTGGCAGGTCTGCATGGTGGAGAGCTCTTAGCAAAGCCTGCGTCACACACACCCTTTAATGGACCTGTCAGGCTTCACACTGCGCTTGAGAACATAGGCAGTTTTTTTCAGATGCTGCTATTAACACAATTAAGAGACCACTTATTAAGTCTTGAAACTGACATGAAGCAGTTACCCTACAAGGAAAGTACGTTGTTGTGTCCATTTATTGTTTTTGAGGGCGTGTTCACAGTATAACTGTGTCTTCATTGTAAACTCTTGTGAAAATCAATGTTACTACATGATTCTTGTCGTTGTTCCAAATATCATTTCTGGCACCTTTAATTTTAGACTGTATAACAGTGTCACTGTTATAATGTATCATAATTCACTCCATATGAATGATGACTTCTTGTTCTCTAAAGGCAGAAGCTGGAAACTTGACCTGGGAGGTTCATTTAATTAACTGGTCTACTACTTATTAATTTCTAGCTTGCTATCTTTCTTTCTATATGGTCATATTAGGGAGTCACTATACAGTGAGTCATTAACTCCAGAAAAAATCAGTTTGGCAGGTTTTCATACAACACAGATTGTTCCCAGAAGGAATAAAACATCTTATAGAGTCAAAAAAGGTTTTAGTGTAGTTTATTGTGCAATGAAAAATGTAAAATATTTACAGTGTGTTAAAAATAACTAAAATATTACATTACACAAAATTCCATCATTTTATATTTGAGACTATGATAAAATACATGTTTTTTAAAAGGTAATTAGTGAAGTGAAAGTTTGACAAATGTATTTGCAGAGGAAACTGACCTCCACATTTAACCCATTCCTGTGAAAACACACATATACACACACACACATTGAACCTATACACTTGAGTGAACACACCTGAAGCAGTGGGCAAATCTATCCATGGTATCTGGAGAGCAATTGAGGTTTAGGTGCCTTGCCTTTTGATTTTTACAACACGAGTGAAGCACTTGAATGAAGTGCTTGAGTGAAGACACAAAAATAAAAAAAATAATTGACACTGCCCTACCTCACTCTTCTACTATAGAAGTATCAGGAGTAGCAGCATTTGTGGATTTGATCATATTCTTTATAAAAGGGGGAAAATATTTTACTGAAATAAAATGTTATGAAAAATTCTGAGTGACCCCAAACTTTTGAGTGGTAGTGTACATCATTTTTACATGAATGAAATAAACTATGTTTAGAACTGACCCTAAAAATGACGGTGAGTAATGGCCCTTCACATGACCCCCATTCTACCTTTGGGTCAATCTGCTATTATGTTTATGTTTACATCCCCAAGCGCCATGGATAGGGCTGCCCACTGCTTTGGGCACATTTTCTCACAGACATGTATGTTCACTGTGTTTCACTGCACTGCAAATAAAGATAATTCAAGTCAATTACACCAATACAACCTTTTCATTCAGTTTACTGACTTTTGAATATATCTGTGCACATTTCATATAGCTGGAAATGTTGAACACATTTGAATCGAGTACATCACTGTTTCCAGTGCACTCTGACTTCACTGCCCTAATGCTTATGGACAGTCCTGTATGTGACATCTAGCAATGATAAAATAATACATCTGCCAGATATTTATTTATAACAGGCACAGCAGTCACAGTGTTCGTTTCAAAGTAAAATGATGAGAGAGAAAGCAGAAATTCTCTCTCACTCATATCTTCTGGGATAAGGTGCAGAGCTTTCAGCCTTGTGGCAATTTGACACTTCTCTTGCATTGTATAACAGGAATGTGTCTGATCTGATATGCGTTCCCATGGAGTACAAGCACATCAAGTGCAGATTTCACATGCTAGTGTCCAGCTGGATAAATACAAGCCTAGAAACATGCAGTAAAGTAAATGGATTTCAATCCCGAGTCCAAGAGAGGCCAAAGATATAAGAAGATCAGAAGGCAGAGGAGTGCTGCAGGAGGATCAGTGAAATGAGATTGTCACTGTGTATGTATGCGTGTGGGAAGGTGGATGTATTTTGGGTAGTCTTGTGGGGATGTATGTGTACATAAGCCTATATTCCAGCACTTCATGTAAGTTATTCTTTCTCATTTCTATTCAAAGGCATTGTTCAGCAGTAAATGCTGTTTATTTAATTTTTATTAATATGTACATTTTTTTTTATTTAGCACAACATTTTAACTGTTATGACCTTGTTTTTCACTTTTATTTGATCATTTTATTGCATTCTTGTCAGGCTGGTCATGAAATAGAAAGGTATCAGACACATGCAGATAATAAGAAATGTAGTTCACTGAATAAGTCAGGAAAATCCAAAGCCGTAAACCATTAAACATACCAAGGTCAAAACTAATATGTTCAAAATGTATACACGACAGACTATCACAAGAGTAGACAGAAAAAGGGTAGAGGACAGAGAAAGGAATAAATATGGCAGGCTAGAAAGAATACCTAAAGCTAGAACGGAGACTAAAGAAGTGAACCAGAAGCTAATAACAAGATGTACACAGAGCTAACGCTAGTACACAGACAAGGAATCAAAAGACACTACAAACTAAAACTTAAAAATGAGATAAGGCTAGTAAAAAATACAAAGAACAAGCTACAAAGACAAAGGATAAGCTGCGAATGCAACAATGAAGAAATATGAAGGCTAAGGTAATATCAAGATCAAAGACAGAAGCTAAGTTGGAACACGAAAAGGCATAAGCTAAGTCAATAACAAGGTCAAGAAAGGAAGCTAGGTCCTAACATGAAAAAGAAATAAAAGAGAATAACACTCAGTATGTACCAAGGCAGATACAATACTTCACATATAAAGGGGAAGTGAACTGGGTTCAGCTGAAATAGAGGTCACATGACTAGAGAGGTCCTAACAGGATTCTGGTAAGTGGAGTTCAAGTAGGAGTGGGGAACGACTGAAAATGGAACAGGATAATGGGAAATGGATTTCATGGAGGTCCGGAACATAAGAAAAAAGTGATAAGTGACCCTAATTTTAGGCACCTCTACTACATAAAAACAACTCAAAGTTCTCTGTATAGATATTTTTTCATTAATTGATTGATTTATATAAAAATGCATAAATTGATTAATTCTAATAACAATAGAGAATGTAAATGTATACATCATATACTGTAGTACGAGAACAGTTCTCATATTCTCATTGTCGACATGTTGGATTTAAGAGACATGTTCAGAATACATGAATGACTGTGACAAGGGGCAGCACAGCCTGTTCTTATAAAATTAAACATAAAAACCTCATCACAGCTAAGATTAATTAATCCAAAGTTAATATTTTGTGTAAATATAACATTATAACCCAAAACTAACTTTCGGTATACTGAAGTTTGTGCTATGTATACTGTATATTACTGATAAAATATTTTTAAAAAGACCTAACTAACAGAAACCAATAAAGTTGGTAAGAATATTGAGAAGCTTTGCTTTCTGCACTAAATCCCAAAACTAAAATATACTAGCTTCAATTATATATCATGGATAAAACTATAGTGAGCACACGAGGGAAGCAGTGGCCTGGTGGTTTGGGACTCAGTCTTGTGACCAGAAGGTTGATGGTTCAATGGCCTGGCAGGATGTGACTGAAATGCTAATGCATAGGTTTCACTGTGGAGGTCAAATTCTTTGGTGTACAAGCACATTGGTCAATGGTTGTGCACTTTCACATGGTGTTTTTACTTTAGCTGTCCATGTGTTAAATTAACTGTACTAAATATAAGTAGTCAATTTCAGCTTTGAGGATTAGATTGTATTAAAAAACTCATTATTTCAATTAAAAACACAAGTAAACTGGCTGTTATAAAATTGCAAGTCAGTTAGATATCAAATGGTTAGTAAACAGAACAACTATGTGTTTTATCTTTATGCTAAATTATTGGCACTGTAATATTTTAAGGTAGCCAAGTTATTAACTTTGTTAAAACTCATACACAATGTATCATTGTTTGTTCTGATTCAAAGGCATTTTGCTTAGACATTATAGAGATAAATTTGAGATTTCTTGTTTTTCTGGAGTTCACTTCAGGTCCATTAAAAGAACATTGTATGTTCTTAATTTAATTATTGCATATATTTTCATTCCATTAAACTGACTTTGTTATCTTAAAACTAAAACTAAAATGCACATAATAAACACAATACAATGTAGCTTGTAGGTCAAACAACCTCCTTTGTCCTTTGTTTCTATCACAGCACTGTAGTTTTAAATGGTTTCTGTTTAAGCTCTGTTCACTTCAGTTCGCTTCATTTGCATTTTGTTGTTTGTTGCAGTCCATTGACTACTTACAGTTCATTGCTTTCTTTTTCTTTTGTTTTGTAGATGTGAAATGTTTGTGAGAATATGAATGTGTGCTTTCTGGAAAAAAATGCTAATTTTTCCAAATGTAGTAGTCCAGCTAAGACATATTGATGTAGAAAGTTTGCTTCTTTAATTTTGCACTGGAATTACATATAACGGAGGTCTCTGGCAGCTGAAAAGACTTTAGCTTCCAGTAATTGGTAACTATATTAACCTCATAGATCCATCTCAAAAGTCAATCACCAAAAATGTCTTTGTTGATTGACTATACACTGATCAGCCATAACATTAATAACATTTAACAATGATTATCCAGTCAAATGCCACTTGTGAGGGTATGGTATATATTCAGTGGAAAAAGAACACTTGCTTCTCTTAGACAATGTGATGGATGCTGAAGAAAAATATGAAAGCATGGCGATCATACCCACTTTGACAAGGACTGATGTTCCTTGTTGGTACCACAGTAGTCTAAACTACAATGTTTCCAGTTATGTTTCACAACACTTGTAAAAGCTCATACATTTTTTAATATTCCAAAATATGACATTTGTGACCAAAATCATGTTATTATTAGGCTATTCATAATGTATTCTTGAACCACCAATAACAATAGTATAAATTAAAATAACAATGAAATGCCTTACAAGGAATAATAAGAATATAATGAAAATAACATTATAATAAGAAACAACACATTTAGAAGAAATAAAAAGCAACAACAGTGGTGGTTAAACCAGTCTTAGTGGTTCAGTGAGATAAACATGCGTGAATCATGCAACACACTTGAAAACTGAGTTACTTAAATACACAGGCAAGGCAATGAAAACTACTTTTTGCTAGCAGTGAGTGTGCATTATATATGCACTGTCAATTATTTATCACATTAAGTTCTAGTTTGCATTATAATGTCTGCTTCTGTGCACTAATTCTGACCACGTCACATGTGTTCAGGAATAAAGTGCACAAAATGTGACTCAGGTCTGAAATTTACAGTGTATGAGACTTTGTGTTTTGAGGTGGGAGGGGGGCAATGATGTTGGATGTTTTTCTTTTTGTGTCCCCCTGGTCTGAATAATGCTCACCTAGAAACAGCCTATCCAGCAAGAAAGAAAGCCTTGTCTATCTTTGACTGCAAAATACAGAGCACAGCAGCACATAGAAAGTGCTGTTTCTACATGCTGATCTGTTTTACTATGCACACCAAGAACATAACTCTGGATAACTGCAGTAACTTCTCTGATCTAAACCAATAAAAAAGAATTTTCAACCAGTTCCATTCTGCTAATGGAGTGGTCACAAGGGGTCTGCAGAACCCAGATAGCATACAGATGTGTGCTTCACATATGGCTGATATGTGGCCCTAATCTAGCATATATGTGGTCCACATCTTGAAACTAGGAGCAGTCCATCCAAGTTCTGTCAATCCATTCGGCAAATGGGCCAAATTAAAATTGGGCAACGAGGGCCAGAATAATTTTGCTATCTGGAAAAGAACTTCTATAAATATCAACTCCATCTATAATCAAAACAAATTCAGTGATTGCTCAATGATCCAAATAATCTCAGACACTATTGTGAGTTCCAGTGTGGTACCAGATACAAACAAATATCATTCAAAATATCAGTGTGCAAATATATATATATATATATATATATATATATATATATATATATATATATATATATATATATATATATATATACTTTTGGTTAATGCTAATCGTAATTGTTCTCTGGCCTTCTATAGCTCACCCTTATTCTAGAACATCTCTATAGTCATGTTCGTCAAATCACTTTGTGCTGTGAAATAAAAAGGTAAATCATGGCATAGGCATATCTGACATGCTGTCAAATGTGTTTGTCAAAATGGAATCCATTATCCCTGACCTTCTTCATGTTGACGTGATCTTGTCAGCTCTCATCAACATGAGCTCAACTTCGAGGGAGTCCATTTTCTGAGCTTGAAAGCTTACTCAGTGGGGAATTCATGGCACTCATTCAACACTTCCTTTTAACTCTCTCTTAGCTAGCACATGACGTTCACATTCCATGGCCATTCATTTGAATGCACAGAACACTCTGTTTAGATAGCTAATTTCAAATGAAGTTAGGTAATTACATATGTTAATGCGGTGCAATTTACCCTAATTACATTTGCATTTAATGTTTATTCTGTATACATAGATTGAGTTTGCACATCTGATATGTTACATTATGTTTGATGTCAAGAAAAGGCAAAAACATAGCAAAAAGGTAAAAAAAAAAAAATTGTGCCACACACTGGAACTACAATTGTGGTCACTACCCTGGTCATAGAGAGCTTCAGACTTTAGCTTCAGCAGTGACCAACCTGATCCTGTTCTTGATTAGCTGAATGAGGTGTGTTAGATTTGGGTTTAGAAGTGATACCTACAGGAAGGTAGAGGCGGATTAGTGATCACAGTTAATGACAACTGGTCACACAGAAAATAACCCGTAAACAGCTAAAACAAATGAAGTCTTTCTGAATCAAACACAAAGTTAAACAATTTAAATACAAAGCTAAAGCCAGCTTCTTATTCATAGGCATTGTGCTGTCCTCACAATGTGTTTCTACTGCACAGATATACAACTAGTGAACAACTGTCATTCTCCAATAAACATCAAGGGCTGACTTTTATTAATGTTTTCACCGAAGCAAAAGTTTTGTTGTAAAACTGAAATTAAAAACAGAAAAAAACTAAACATATACATAAAAAAGCTAGCCAGCCTAATGTTTTATAACATGCTAACATTCACTATAAAACTAATTATATAGTTTCAAATCTGCCAGATACAGTTTACAGTTAACATATACAGGGTTTGCAAACATTCATGGGTAAATAGTCTAAAGTTTTCAATGTAATGTAGAGTGGCCAGATCTGAGATGGTGAAAAAGAGGACACCTAACCCCGGAGGAGTCAAAAGTTTGGACATGCCTCCTGGACATTCAGTGGTTGTTCATTATTTAAAAATGGCCTGCATTGTAGAATAATACTAAAATCATTAAACTATATGTAATTATTTAGTAAACAAACAAACCAGAATATGTTTATATTTTACATTCTTCAAAGTGGGCACCTCCTGCTTAGATGCCAGATTTCTTGGCATTTTCTCAGTCAGCTTAACAGCTGTGTCTTGTCAAGAGTTCATGACTTGCATTTCTTGCCTCTTAATGTGTTTGAGACATCAGTTGTGTATCTACTTTGAAGAATGTAACATCTAAAACATATTTTGGTTTGTTTAACACTTTTAAGTTTACTACATTATTCCTTATGTGTTCCTTCATAGTCTGGAAGACTTCAGTATTCATTTATAATGTAGGAACAAAATAAAAACATTGATTGAGAATGTCCAAACTTTGACTGGAACTGTGCACAACAGCCTAGCAGCAGACAATACAAATTATGCACTATGAACTGACAAAACAAGTATACATGAAATATGTTTTAATACACCACACATGATTAATATTGTTCTCTTGAAGACAGATTAATATTAGTAATATTATTTTTGTTAGATCAGTAACTGTAATTGTATTACATTTAAACTGTAATACTTTACTTAGTTACAGGAAAATATAATCGCATTAATTTAACATGTTGCTTTACCCCCAACACTGATAATTGCCTTATTACAAAAATACTTTCTTCTCCATCAGTCATCAGTGTTTCATCTGATATTTGTGAACATTAAGTATAATTACAGCCACTCTTTTTGAAGAGTGGCCCCACGTTTTTATTCCTCACAGTGTAATTGCCTCCTGCGGGATAATTTGTAATCATTAAGAAATAATCGATTGGGCATTTATGCACAGTACAGCAGGGCATTCACACAACAACATGCTGAATATTAGCAGAGAGGTCAGTGGAAAAAGTGATAATATCCCCATAGCAGACTATTATGTGGTAATAAATAATAAACGTCTACTTTAGGCTTACTACTCAAAATCGGAAACGTTATTTCCCATAATATTGCGGAAGCATATTTATTGCCTAAAAAAAATTAAATAAAATAGAAATGATTTATATGATGCAATAAAATATGTAATAATGCTCATACTGAGCACATTTATAAGTTTCAAATACTTGACAAGTATTTCTAATAAAATGTGTATGTTATGAGACATTTTAGATATGACCAAAATAAAATGTGGAATAAATTGAGAAATGAGCAGAAGAAGTCCAAAAACATGGAGATTAGGTGAATTGGCTACCCTAAAAAAATACCCTGGTGTGTGCATGAATGCGTATGTCTGTGTATGAATGTATGAATGTATGCCATATATGGTTGGCACTCTGTCCTGAGTGATCCCCTTAGTGTTCGATGCAGTCCTCCAGGTGGACGGTTGAGAGTACGCTGTGCATGATTGGCTGCCACTTCTTGCCAGTGTGTGTGGTTGAGTGTCTGTAAATGGAGTGTGTTGATTGTAAAGCATCCTTGGGTATCATGAAAGGTGCTATACAAGTGTAACGTTAATAATAATAATATTAATAATACATATTGATACATTTATGTAACACTGATAAGATCAACACCATAATACATTGTTTAAAAAATCTAATTCAGACTAATATAAATGCATATTGTAAATTAATTATAAATACATAACTTCAGTGCTGACATTGACTCTCCATTATTCATTGATTGTAATTATGTATTATCAGGATAACTACAGAAAGTTACATTTTGATCTTTTGAAAAGTGATTTGAATCATTTAAAAAATGTGTTATTATATTAAATTGTTTAATAAATGGTTGAGATCTTTTTGGAAAGTGATTTAACACAATTGAAAGTTGATTTGGATCTTTTAAAAACTGATATGAATTGTTTGAATGTGGGACCAGCTGTGCTCTCTCTGGGTGGGTAAGATGGCTCTCTCTAGCACAACTAAATAAAGTTGGCTGGCTTAGGCATCTGCCAGGTGATTTGTCAGAGCTGGGGTCTTGTGCTTTCCTCCAGCGTGTTGGCTATCCAGTGGTGGTGTATCAACAGCAGTGGCAGAGCTTGGCTTCACATGCATTGGAGGAGGCCTGTGTTAGTCTGCATGCTCCTAGAATCAGAGATATTACAAGTGATAGAGAAAGACAATGAATGTGCTGATCAATTGACTACCAAACACATTTGGGAGAAAATCAGGTGAAAATAAAAATAATATATAAAAAATAATAATAATAAAAAAATGTTTGAAAAATGCTTTGGATCTTTTGAAAATGGATTGAGATTGTCTAAAAGAATATCTATTTAATTTAAAATATTAAATAAAAAATGAAAAAATATCCTCTGGATGCATTCTTGTTTATAATATTTTATTAATTTAAAAATGAAAGCAATTAATTTGATTCCAAATGTTTGAATGACAGCATTATTGGCAGAGAGAAACCTTCTTAACCTTGCATGTTGGTGGATGTAAGGCTTTATTCCAAATAAAGTTCCATGCTGTTCTTCATGAAATTTTCACACAGTGTAAAGGGCACCTGGTGTTTTCTAAGGGAGCTGGTCTGTTGGCGATACATACAATATATATATATATATATATATATATATATATATATATATATATATATATATATATATATATATATATGAGGCAGTTTAGTAATCCTGAAAGTATCAACTTTTATCATACACCTCTCTCCAAAAAGCTGCTTTGTAATCTATTGCCTAGTATTTGGACTAGTAAAAGCAATCTTGATATACTGCACTCCAGGAGTTATATCTGCAAAGTATTAGCATTTAGATTTGGTCTAACAACACAGGTGCGGGTTGCTTGAGGCACATTAGAAATTCAGCATTATTATGGTGCTGATCTTTGATCCAGGGGGCCATCCTCAGAGCCATGGCAGTGTGACGGATTTGATACACTCTGGCTCAAACTAGCAGTTACATGTTCCCCCTTCTGTCACACACCTGCTGTCAAACACAGTAGAGCAGGACTGCAGGTCACAAAGATAGGAAAACTTACACAAATGACAACTTCCAATACATGGTGACAAAAATGATTCATACAAGCAGAAGCTAGTGAAGTATGATTACATTACATTAATTACATTGCATTTAGCGGACGCTTTTATCCAAAGCGACTTACAATAGTGGGAAAGTACAGATGCGAAAAAATAATACTAGAGTTGTACTAGTATTTACTAGTACTAGTATACTAGAATTAACATTTGGATATCGATGCTGAGTGCATATCAGTACTCGTGGGGAGTATTTGGGATCACTAGAGCAGGTGCTCTTTGAAGAGCTCGGTTTTTAGGAGTTTCTTGAACCCAGTGAGGGAGATCTCTGCTCTAGTGGTGGTAGGCAGCTTGTTCCACTATCTGGGAACTACTGAGGAGAACAGTCTGGATTGCTTTGTGTGAATGTTAGGCAAAGCAATGCGACGTTCAGTGGAGGAACGCAACGACCGGGCAGGGACGTAAGCTTTTAAGAGCGAGTGTAGATAAGGGGGAGCCTGCTCTGTCATCACCTTATAGGCGATCGTGCAGGCTTTGTGTTTGATCCGGGCAAAGAAACTAAACTTTGAGGGAAAAGAAACTAAAATGTAGCATGGTGAAAAGCATGAACAACTACTAAAAGGCATTGACACTTATGCAATGTACGTTAATGTATAAGTGATCCAGTCAATGATTCAGCTCATTAGAAATCCACAAATGTTCTCTATGTAGAACAATGCAGCTAACCACTCGATGATTTAATCACAGCTAGAAATGTGTGGCCTCATGTGTCCAGAATGATGGAGTGAAATATGTATAACACTGAGAATGAAGTTATAATAACCTTAATACTATCCAGAATTACTTATAAGTCAAAAGTGGTGGCCATTTCCTAGGGCAAATCTTCCCAAAGGTATTGGGTGGAGCTCCATCTATCCAGAGAACACAGCTCCATTGCTCTATGATGTAGGGCTTTAAGCCCCTTTCGCTGATGCTTAGCATAGGCTATGGTGACCTCAGATTCACATGAAGTATCCCGTTCTATTAGTGTTAAGCTGTTGATATCATACAAGCTGTGTGCAATTGAACACCTCTCAGATCTACCAGAACAAAACTCATGAACATCTCCATACAATGTGACTATTTTAACTGAAATATTTTAAAGAATTTAACTTTAAAAAGTGACTTTCCATGCTAAGATTTTGAGTTCTGATCAAAACATCGCTGAATAGTAACATTATATTACAGTGCTGTTTCTTATAAACTAGTTAGCAATGTAGTTCAGATGTCAGGTCTGAAATTATGCTCAGATAATAACTAATGTTTACTAAAGACAAAAATCTCAGTATGAACTCATCTTTTTCTCATCCTTTTTCAGTTTTGATACTGGAATGACTAATAATTTGCTAAATATCTGGGCCCTGAATGGTTCAGTGGAGTAAGATGCTGTCACTATGATCTGAGGATCACGAGTACGAATCCTGATTGTGCTGCTTGCCATTGGCAACCGGGGCCGGATAAGCCTCTCTCTGGCTGGGTAAGATGGTACTCTCTACCCATCACTGCCAAGTAATTGAATTTGTATAAGTATCTGAATGCATTTGGAAATACAATGCATAAGTGAATAAAATAACATTGATTGCTAATTGAGTTGTGGAATAACTATCACCACTCCTCCTCTCATCTCTATTTCCCAATTCATGAGTCATTTTTTTACTTGCCACCACTCCTCCATACTTCAGTCCATCTCCTTTAATCAGAGGGAGGTCCGGCTCTCTAGTTCAAATAACTCCTCTCTAAGTGCTCTCCCCTGCTTTTTCTTATTCAACCAAGCTCAAGACATGGTCCAAAGTAGTAAAATATAAGAAATGATCTCAGCCCTTTGAACATGTATGTATGTTGTGTTCTTTTGGTGGTTGCAATAAAGTAATGCAGAATGGAAAACTTACAAAACAGACACGTTGCAGTACATGAATAATAAATGAGTAGTAAATTATGTCAAACACCAGAAGTTAAGTTTTCACTGTGTTCAACTGCATGAACATGACTCAACACTGCTCAGAGCTACTTATGTAACTTATTGCATTGTGACTTATGTAACATGGGCTAATTTATAAGTGATCCAGTAAAATAGCTCATTAGAAAAGCACAAATGTTCTCTATGTCGATGGATGATACAGCCACTAATGTGAATTTAAGCTTCAGCCGCCACTGGAAGCTTATGGCCTGGTAATTGCTATGCAGCTTTTTTAAGTGGCCAGTGGATCTGTCAGGTCTCAAGGGATGTGAATTTAAAATACTTTTTTCCCCTCTCCATATCTCTGAAATAACAGTAAAATAACTGCAAAAGCAATTTTCACTTCTGTCTCTGTAGATACTGCTATCACTTCTTTCAAGTTCAGAGAATGTCAAAGTTTCATCAGTCAGAAGATTACCTCGGTAAGCATTTAGAGCTCTGATATTTTTCTAAATCTACTGTTTTTCACATGGAAACAAGGCTAGCGAGGAGAGAAAACGCTGCAGATACGTTTATCTGCATGTTCATGGAGACTGACAGATGTACTCTGTGTAGATGCATGTACTGTTAAGCTTCATATCTTATCTGGTAAAGGTGTATCCCCCAAACAGAAGCATAATCCACTTACCTGATTTGAAATGACATGTTTATCTTTGCATATCATACACCAGGTGCATGCTTTATCTTCATATGATGCTGTTTGTTTGCAGTGGTCTCTTAAAAAGTTTTGCAAAATGGATCTACACAGAGTTACAGTGTAAGGAATAAGCAAGTGGTTACTAGCACAGTTTTTATACATTCATCTGGAGTCTGTTACTTTCTCAACCAGGGCTGTTGAATATTAAAATGTTTAACTATTATTTTGTACAGCAGTTTAATAGTGTTTATCCTCATTTGTCTCGCTGAATAAAATTTTACCAGAAGAAAGCAGTGAATTTTATAGTCATGGACAATATAATCTGAATTTGTTGTATGAAAATAGGGTGAATGTGTCATCACTGATGTTCAGTGACATCTACAGTGGCCATATGTTCCAACCAATGAGTGAATATACAGTGTGGTTCAAATGTCTGAGACTACTAGTGAATTTGCTGCTGTTTTACATATTTGTTTTAATAATTTAATATCATTACACATATAATCAGTTTGATATTTGATGATGTTTAATGACAGTCAGTGTTCAGACAGTGGCTTCAAAAAGGTAAGCTTTGGATGAGTAGATCAAATCCAACTGAACACAAGCTTTCAGATCAGATGCTGGTCTTTTTCTAAAAAGGTCAGAAATCTGACATTTTTCTACAAAGGCCTTAACATGATCAATGATGAAAAATATTTAAAGTATATTAAAATAAAAATTAAATTAAAAAGTGACATTAAAAATGTAGCACATGAATGACTT
Organism: Crenuchus spilurus; assembly: GCA_036984385.1. NCBI lineage: Eukaryota > Metazoa > Chordata > Actinopteri > Characiformes > Crenuchidae > Crenuchus > Crenuchus spilurus. The sequence goes on from BRDA01056972.1 coordinate 20,582, forward strand.
AAGTTTGACACCCTTAGTCTTAACATGAGAGACCAAAGGATTGTCAATGTCAGTTACACAAGCCGCAGGAAAGCTGAAAACGAGAATAAAGGACCATCAAAATCCATCACTATAGTATTGGGTCTCATATCCAGCCATTTGGTAAATTGTTAAAAAAAAAAAAAAATTAAGCAACTGCAGATGATCTGATAGACCACACTCATGTACAATCAAGAAAAATCTTGTTTCAAATCTTGAACAGAGCAAGAGTTGCATGCATATATTAATAAAAGCCTGCCAATCAAAGTAGAAGAATACATCAGCATGAACTTAGATAAAAAAATTCAAACCACTAGCAAGCCTTCATAACAGAAAGGCCTGATTGTGGATTGCTATGAAAGCTCTGGAACATAAATTCTCATGGAGAGCCAAAGGAATGAAGAGTGAGTGAAGGAGCTCAAAGGAACCGCACATAATCCAAAACATGCCAGCTCATCTAATGAAATACTGCATGGATTTGTAAGTCTGTACTGGAAATGGATCACTGTTTGTTACTAATGATGTGACTACTGATGACAGCAGCAGAATGAATTCTGAGAAAGATACAGAAAGATCTTACAAATCTAATGAGAAGTCTCTTGTTACTTGAACATGTTTTTGCTTGAGAAAAGAAAGTGTCTCTTCAGCTTGGTTCAGCATAGTGGTGGGGCAATGAACAGGCAGAGGCTGTTAACAGGCCAATTTTATTAGATGCAGGGATCCTGAACTGTTTCAGGGGACCAATAAAGATTTGGTTTAATCAGGACAATTTTTAAAATTTATTTTATTTTCATTATCCGTCATTTGTCAGTTTCATTTAATAGAGTTTGATGGTAAAGACTGTTAGGAATTGTAAATCTGCATGATTGATGCAGTATAAGTTTATGTGATCTTTATTGTGTTGTTTAGTTGGTTTGGATGTATGTGTGAAAAAACAGACCTGCATTAAGCCCCTTTCTAGCTTATAATGCAATTAAGACACTTGCCATATAATAAAATGCTGTAGTCTAAAGTCTGTAGTCTTTTATTACATTAATCACTGAGTTAGTTTGTGAATGCTTCTACCCATTCAGTTGAATATGAACATGACATTACTTCAATATTTTTTTTCCCTCTGAATATTTATCAATACATTAGCTAAAGTGCTGAGAAGTTAGCTTTGTTTTTACTATATATATATATATATATATATATATATATATATATATATATATATATATATATATACACACAGTGGGTCCAGAAAGTATTCATACCCCTTGAACTTTTTCACATTTTGTCACCTTACAACCACAAACGTAAATGTATTTTATTGACATTTTAAATGATAGACCAACACAACGTACCACATAATTGTGAAGTGGAATGAAAATGATACATGGTTTTAAAGATTTTAATCAAATAAAAATCTTAAAAGTGTGAAGTCAATAAGTATTCAACCCCTGTACTCTGATACCTCTAAACAAAATCCAGTGCAATCAATTACCTTCAGAAGTCACTTAATTAGTTAATAGAGTCCAGCTCTGTGTAATTTAGTCTCTGTGAAGGTCTCAGTGGTTTGTTAGAGAACACTATTGAATTGAACATCAAACCTACCAAGACATGGCCGTCCACCTAAACTGACAGATCAAGCAAGGAGAGCACTGGTCAGAGACGCAGCCAAGAGGCCCATGGTCACTCTGGAGGAGCTGCAGAAATCCACAGCTCAGGTGGGAGAATCTGTACACAGGGCAATTATAAGTCTGCACTCCACAAATCTGGCTTTATGAAAGAGTGGCAAGAAGAAAACTATTGTTGAAAGAAAGACACAAGAAGTGCTTGTAAACAGCACTTCTTATGTCTCTGACCAGTGCTCTTCTGAAATGGAAGTTTAATCATGAATATAGCTATATAAATGATCCAAAATGACTTTCAATAAAGGGTTGCTACATTAACATGTTTTTTTTTTTTTAGCCCAATTTTCTCAATGTGTTTGGTTGCCAATCGACCCGCCCATTCATTGACTCTCACTACCACTTGTAATGTCTCTGACTCTATGAGGGTGCAGACTCACACAGGCCTCCTCAGATGCCTGTGAAATCAAGCCACTTCCTCTTTTCAAACTGCTGCCAAAACATTGCCGCCAGGCAGCTAACACACTCGTAGGAAAGCTCCAGTTCTAAGCAGTTCAATACATGCTTAGAAGTTACTGCTGACGAGTAAAACGTATAGGAGTCATTCCATGAAAATAGCACATTTTGAGTCCCTCTCCCTCTTAGGTGTATTTTATCTACTGGGTCACAAAAAATCTATATTTTAACAACTTTACTCATACATTGAAATATCGCCTTTAATATGGTGTAATTTGTTATTTATGTATTTAATCTTTTTATAAGAAATTATATAGTTTTTTTGTTGACACCACCTATTTTGTCATGTCCCTCATGGCCTTCAATGAAAGAATGCGTAGCACATACCAAATATATCTATTAAAAAGTCCATACATTTCGATATCAAATTAAACATCTATCTGTGCTTATTTGTTGACAATATTTTTTTTCAAAATTAATTGATAATTAATGTGATTTTAATGAATAATTATGTGTGTACCTGAGTAACCCCTCAACCCCGTTACACAAATGATTGTCACTCCATAAAAACAATGTTATGGTCCATATCAGCATGTACGTCAGGAAGTGACATCACTCAAGTCTTTTGGACAACAGGACACCCAAAACATGCAAGTGGCTTCCTTTTTTGTACTTAATTTTGGTCACTTATTTTGTGATATTGTGGTTGTCAAACTCAATGACTCAACACCATCACATCAAAAAAAGATAGAAAAGTATTACTTATGAAATTTTTTTTTTTTATTATTTCAAGAATATATGCCAATTCTGAATCTCATACATGCCATGTGCTCTCTCCCTGATGTTCACTATCTAGAGCAGCTGCTATTTTGTGCAAAAATCACAATCCCGTCACGCTCAACCCTGTTACGGTTTTAGTTGTTTTTCATTGTAACAGGGTTGTGAGATTGTAAAAAGGTTGTGATTTTAAGAGTTCATTAGTTAAGTTATCCAATTATTTTAATGAATTATTATTATATTTGATCAACATTCTTTGACCACATGCATGCTGAGTGTAATCTATGTTCCATGTTTAAGCTGTGAGTATGATGGCACCAACAACAGCAGAAAAGCAGAGGAAGTATCAGGCACACCTTAAATGTGATCCAGAAAAAAAAATTCAAATTTTCCCTACCCAAATCAACTTCATTGTTTTGTTTTGTAGGCAACGTCTGGTGACACAGAAGAGAGACATAAAAGAAAGAAACAAGCTCAAGATGCAAACAGAAGAACTTAAGTAGAAAATTGAAAAAGAAACAAAAAAAGGTGTCAACGCTTAAGGAAACATTCTGATTCACCATCATAAAGTGTCTTTTAGTACACCGCTCATTAGTTCTTTAAAAGTATATTTGACCAGATGAGGCTTGGGTCTTATGCCTGAAAACACAGGACATGCATACTCACATAAATGCACAGACAGACAGACAGACAGACGGACACACACACACACACACAGACACACAGACAAACACACACACACACAAACACACACACACACACACACACACACACACGCACACACACGCACACACACAGAAGAGACAGAAAAACACACAGAGACAGACAAACACACACACACACACTCCACATTTTGTTAACATTTGAGCTATTTTGTTCAGATTATATGATGTAGTTGCCATTGTTTTTTATTTGGGTTAATAAAACTCAGTTCAACTGCAATTTATCTGTTGTGCTTTATCAAGAGAGTAGGTTTGATTTTGACATTGGTGGGGACAGTAAAGTGCTCCAAGGCGGCACTCCTAAATGTTGATGTTTTTAGTATTTGCAGTCATAATTTCATGTAAAGCCACACGTGTGAAGTATTGTTATTAAGATCATCATCACAGTACATTTGTCATAATGCTGAATTTCATGACTTACATATACATCATTATTTAAACTCACCTGTGAATTTTCAGCCTCATCTCCATCTGGCTTCTCTTTCTCTACCTCCTCTAGCCTCTTCTCCTTCATCTCCTCCAGCCTCCCCTCCTCTACCTGCTTCTGTCTCTCCTCCTCTAACTCCTACTATATTAAACCCTATTTGTCCCTTCAACCCCGTTACCCTAGTCTCAACCCCGTCACACCTACATTTTCATACATTATTAAAATAAAATGCTTTTAAAAATAATTTAATGTTTGTTGACTTCCATCTAAAATGTTGAGAGCTATCATAAGCTTATTGATTTCAGTGAAAATGCTTCAGTTGAACTACACTTTTGATGAAAAATGACAAGCACACTTTCACAAAAAGGGACAATTCAGGCTTTAGTATAGCAAAAAATTTAGATTTTATATCATTTTCGTATTTGCAATTATTGAATTAGTGTTGGGGACATCTGATTAATATGAAAATATTGATATCTTTAGAAATACATATTATGATCTTATCCAGAGAGCTTCCATTGTGTACATAACGGGGTTGAAGAATAACATTGCCCAGATCTTGAAATAATGGCCACAAGAAGGGTTTTTTTTTTCTGCAAACCTGGGAAATGCAGTGTTAAAACTCCAGCATCTCAATGTATTATTATATTTCATTTGGAGAAAATTACTAGGGACTACATCACTATCAGTATCTGTATCTGTTAAACCAGGGCGGGTGCTCTGTGTGACTGGCCTATCACAGATTGTGAAGACAGTCAGTTACCCAATGAGGATTTTCCTTCACCACAGACATGGATATTGACAAGTTTTACTCGCATCATGCTCGTACCTGTCTGAAACAAGTAACCAGCTTAACCCTATAAATTGATATTCAAACTGTATCAACATTAAAACAAAAATATGTGAAATGTCACTTAAAATTAAATTATGAACACATATTTACTTTTTCATCATATTTAAATTTTAGAGATGCACTAGTATTCAAACATCAGCAAGACTAAACCCAGTTTTTGGCAATGTTTTTTCAACATTTCTTCTACACTTTTTTCAGTGTTTTAAAACTTTTTCCAAAGAGAGATGGGTTATGATATATTTAAAGCAAAATCTTTATTTGTCAACATTAAAATAGCAGCAAGAAGAACTTGAGTAGAAAGACGAGGGTTATAGCTTTCATGTGACTTTTGCTATTTCTATGTGTTAGAAATTCAGAGAGTAATGCATGTAAGGAATAGATGCTGCCCCCCTCCCCCCACCATTTCCATACTATTTAAGAGATTAAAGATATGAAGTTTTGCTCTGGCGGTGACAACAGAAATTGAAGTCTGCAGGAACTATGTATCCTCTTCTGTGTTCCTGCTTTAAAATGATTGAAACATCATTGAAATTCATAAACCTTACGAACCAACCAATATGTATCAACACAACAGCAAACAGTCGTTATGACCCTGAGTCCCATTTTCCGGGCTATTTCGTTTGAAGGTATTACCTCACAGTGGTTACAGTGGCGGCCGCCTCAGCCATTATTATCAAAGTATTAGCCTGAGGCAGGAGCACTGTTGCAGCTCTGGTCCTCTGTAAACCATGAATAAAGCTGATGCTAATGTGCAGGCGAGGGGTCCAGAGCGTGGCTGATCCTGCTCTGCGTGTCCCTCGCTGGGGCTTGGGGAAACACTTAAAAAGCCCCGTCTCTCTCTCTCTCTCTCTCTCTCTCTCTCTCTCTCTCTTTCTCTTCACTGGCAGGTTCACCTTGAGATGACCTGTCCCCGCAAGCAGGGGGATTTTACCTCATACGCTAAAAAGTGCTGCCAAAGCGAATGTGTAACTAAGCTAAGACCTGCGGGCTTACCCAGCGATCAAACGAGGAATTCCTCTGCTCTGCAAATTTTTGCAGATTGTGTCATTCACGCAGACTGACCACAAACAGGAAAACAAAATTTACTGTAACCTCTCCATATGCCCCAAAGCGAACACTCTGATGTGAAATGAGTTGAATATGTGTGGCAAAAATGGCAACCAACACTTATGACATAAGGCATAGAAAAACCTCTGCCTGCTCTGTGGTTCTATGTTGGAAGGCTATGTGTCATAGCAGGGCTTTAGCCAATCACTCTTTAGCCACAACGCAGCTTTCAGTCATCAGTTGACATATGTTTTATTGTTTATTGTTAGTACCGAGAGCTTTCTGGATGCAGCGCTTTTTGTAATATCCATTTCTCCTTCTCTTTTAAATCTTGTGACTTTAAGAGTTTTTTTATCCAATAGTGATCTCATCTCATGATGGAGGTGTCTCATTGGTTTCTTGTAGACACCAATGAGATCCAATGGAAACTTTGGGCTGCAGCTGTTCAAATACTTCTCCTAATCTCATTTCTCTTCTTGTGCTCAAGACTCACATTTGTCTAGGACTTGCTCAGGTAATAACACATGTTTACTAAAGACAAGGATTTCATTATTAGCTCTAATGCTGTGAACGACTGTTAGTTTCTTTCATTAACAGGCTGTAAGTAAAGAACATTTTTTACTTTCTCCTGTAGTATGACCATTTCAGAAATGTCAGATATTCTTATGGCAATTGTTCAGTACATCTCAATAAGTGGCAGAACTGCACAAAAGTACATTGAGCATGGCAACGACTACTCAGCAATAGCACCAAATGTACTGTATGTGCAAAGAGGTGTATTTATCCAGAGCCATCTAAGCTTGTCTCTACCAATTCCATTCACAGTTTAGTCAAGGCTCGGCAATGCAGAAGGAGTTTATAATCCAATATCTCAGTTCATTATAAAATATTTCATTTTGAGTTTGAGTAAATTACTATTTAAAGCAGATCAATATTAAACAAAAAAAGGCTTGAAATATGTCACTTTACAATGTATTTGAATACATTTTACGAGATGCACTATTCAATGCAGTATTCAAACATCAGTAGGACCAAAACCAAAAATTCCATAAGACCATCAAAAACAAAAAATCTATATTTTTCAATGTTTTTTTCAACATTTCTTCAATCAATCAATCAAAATCAAAATTTATTTATATAGCACTTTTTACAATGAACATTGTCACAAAGCAGCTTAACATAATCAGTATCAGACATTTTTAATTCTAAGCCCGATGTGAGCAAGCCGAGGCAAGGAAAAACTCCCTCAAGGCTGGAGGAAGAAACCTTGGGAGGAACCAGACTCACAAAGGGGATCCATCCTCCTCTGATCAAACTACTGATGCTGATAGAGATTTACATCCTTAGTTAAATGTAACATGCAGTAATTGTAGTAGCATTAGAGCTTCAGTCCGATCATTGCTAGTAGTAGATGCAAACGTGCAGCAGGTCTGGTGTCAACCGCAGGAAGACCCACTCCGGAGCAGAAGGAATTGACCACAGTAGGTGTAGCAGCGCGGGTGGTCAGTTGTGGT
>BRDA01056975.1:0-10017 GCA_036984385.1 Crenuchus spilurus
CGTAATCAATACTATTAGAGACGTCTGATCTTTAGTCTGTTTATAGATAACAGTGTATCACAGTATAAGACACACATAATCAATACTATTAGAGATGACTGATCTTTAGTCTGTTTATAGATAACAGTGTATCACACAGTATCAGACACACATAATCAGTACTATTAGAGACGACTGATCTTTAGTCTGTTTATAGATAACAGTGTATCACACGCTATCACACATAATCAATACTATTAGAGACGCTGATCTTTAGTCTGTTTATAGATAACAGTGTATCACACACTATCATATGAATTAGCACTATGCTAGCTCTCTCTCAATATGTTAACCAAACAAAAGAAGCTAAATTTGGATTCTGGATGGACTGGAGCTTTAATGAGCGCCTCTAACGATGTGGTTGTTTATGGTCAGATTTTAATGAGTGTGTCATTGTAAAAGCAGCCTTTGGATAAGGGACGTGTCCAGCAGCTCTGTATTGACTGGCTTAGCTTATGTGAGAGACAGGCAGTGGGTAAATATTTAATGACCTGCACCCCCAGTCACCATTACTGCGATCTTCAAAAGAAAGCTCTTTGCCCTCTCACACAGGGCAGATGGCCTCTTATCCTCTTAACAGTGGGGTGTGTGAAGTGTGCCCTGACCGCACTCAATGGACACTTCTAGATCTTCCAGTAGCCACAAACAAAAAAAAAAGCCAGCGGCTGAGAGAGAGCAGACGGCTCTAAGAGTGGTTTGGATGCTTTGAGGAGGTGATTGAAGGGCAGGACAGCACATCTGGAGCAAATCTAGTCAACTTAGTGACCAGATTTCTGGTCAAAATAATAATTAAAATATCCAGTTATGTGATTATTAATAGATCTATTTATACACTCAAATTAGCCTCATCTGTCAGGCTACCTTAAGAAGATCAGTCTGGTCAACCTACAAATGTATCTCTAAGAAGTACATTTTTGTTCATAGTTTAATTAAATTCTTATTCATTACATACAGAGTGATGTATTTCAAGCCTTTTTAGTTTTTCTCTTTAATGACCTAATTTGAGAATTTATAAGCCAAAATTACACAAATTAAAACAAAAAAAGGCTTGAAATGTGCCACTTTATATGATTGTATGTTATTTTTAAGCCCATACAAAACTTGACTGCTGTGCAAATCACTTTTCCCGAGAGAAAGACCACGTGCTGAGAAAATGAAGTGGTTTGTTTGATATTTTGGATTTGCAGTCATGTGAGGTGAAATATTTGACCAGAGGAGAAATTTAAGGCTGATGAAACTTTGACTCCAAAGCTGAACTATATTCACTAAATTCCCGGGTTGAGTGAGCTGTGTCTCAAATAAATGAGCTACATCAGAGCTGAGAGACATTTTCACCAAATGAATAATGACTCTCTACTGGACAAGTGCAGAGACTCTGGACCATGGACTGGGGAGATTGTCCCTCCTTGCTGGGAAACTGTGTGCTGTTTTGTTGATTGAAGTGGTGTGGAAAGGTGCTATATACAGTAAAGTGAAGATGCTGTTGGAAAGGTTCAAAACTGCACTCGTAATGTACATCTTTACTCTGCAAGACCATATAAAATACACACTTCTGTGTCTCTGTGGTTTCTATATCTTATCTTTCTTAAATCGGTGATATGTGAGACTGTGAAGGCCCTGGTCATATGTCACGTAGCCTTATAAAGAGTACCTTATATTAGAACATCCCTGTATTGCCCATAAATCAATCAGCTTCTGTTCTCACATGAGTCTCCTGGTAATTTTCAGATACTGTTTTGGCTCTCGTGGTGATCACTGACTCAATTTTACCAGGATTTGAACAAACTCTAAACCACTTCCACTTTAAATTCCAGATAAAAGCTGATTGGTTATTAATTGGGTATAAAATACTTAAAGTGACAGTATACCATTTTCTAGATTCTGACCTCTCCCATAGGGCTCCTGTACACCAATGAGTGGAAACCAAATGTTTATGGTCTTAAATATGTCTCAGTCTGAGACATCATGAAGCAAATCAACCATAAATGTAATAAATTAGAATTGTTTGGCAGTTTGCTAATGCAAAGCTAATGGCGCTACCACATAGATGAAGCTTAATTAGCTATTAGCATTGTTCTTACATATTACTTCCTTTGTATATTTTCATTTCCTAATCCTCCAGAACAGGGATGGACTTGTATGGTGTGCTGGCTAATATGTTACATAAAGCTCTGAATTACCTAAAAAACATGAGATTAACTTTCACTTTTTATTGCATTGTAGTAACATAGGAGTCAGAATCTCCCGCTGTTTTAAGTTAGAAATACTACTAATATTTTTTATATAAACATACCACAGTAATGCCATCACGGTACTAACACCTTTCAAAACCAATGTTAAAGACGTGCTAATGCAGCAGTGTTAAAAATGCATAATAGACACTGCTATGATGGCCATGCCATGGACCATTTCTTCTCAGGACTGTACTAAGGTTTCAGAGACAGTGGCATTGCCATGGCACAGAAACAAACCCACACCAAAATCTCAGCATGAGGTGATCTACAGTCTGCCCAATTATTTTTTTCTGGAGGAGTTTATATGTGAGTATTGCCATCTGCTGGGCTGGAGAATCATGTGTTTTTAGAGGCCTAAATAATCATATACTTCATTCAAGCTGCGTCAGATGTTCAGTCGTCTCTAAATGTATTGATTATCCTGCAGTAATTACTCTGGTAAAACTTGTCTTATTCTAGGATTACAGATTGTAGAACCATGGTACTATGGTACTATTATAAACACTTGGGTCTACCCCGATACAATTACAATTGGTACATGTTGTAAAAAAATAGCTAAACATCAGCCAGACACATTGTGCAAACTAAAGCTTTTTGAGAAAACTGAACCAGGCTCAGTGATTTCACTGGAAAGCTGTTTAAAATGCTTTAAAGGGTGTTTTGCTCTGGGTTGCACAATCACATTTCTTCACAGTCAGATTCTTGAGAGGAAATAGAAAGAGGGATCACGTCACTCTGGTTCTTGTATCACACAAAGGTCTAGGTAGATTTAAAGGCTCTTTTGTTTGTTTTTAAAGCATCACTTGGGTTCACACCACAATATACTGAAGCAAGGACATAAAGATCTTTAGACAAACTGCTGCGAGCTGGTCCACAGTTCTGGCTAAAGGGACAATGGGATTATACTTTCTCTGTGGCTCAACTTTCTCTACTTTGTCATTTTATAGTACTTTGTTTATTGTCCAGTATTCACAAATAAGCACTGTGTGTTTATTTCCCTTCAGTTTGGAAAATCATCGGACGTTACATTTTTTAATGACAATTGAATCATTACATCCACTTTAATCATTTTATCTTTTAAACTCTGTATTTCCTCAGCTGTCTGTTTTCCTGAACTTCAGTCTATGTAAAGCACTTGAATTGCCATTGTGTGATATATACATATTACATTCATAAGTCTTTCCTTTCCTTTCCTTTCCTTGTATTGTTCTGCCCTACCTTTCTTTGCATTGCCTTGCCTTGCTTTGCCTCGCCATTCCTTGTCTTGCTTTGCCTCACTGTTCCTTGTCCTGCTTTGCCTCACCATTCCTTACTTTGTCTCATTTTTCCTGGCTTTGCCTCACCGTTCCCTGTCTTGCTTTGCTTCACCTTTCCTTGCTTTACTTTGCCTCACCGTTCCTTGTCTTGCTTTGCCTCACCTTTCCTTGCTTTGCCTCGCTGTTCCTTGCTTTGCCTCGCCATTCCTTGCTTTGCCTCACTGTTCCTTGACCTGCTTTGCCTCGCCATTCCTTGCTTTGTATTGTCTTTCCTTGCTTTGACTTGCTGTTCCTTGCCTTGCTTTGCCTCACCGTTCCTTGTCTTGCTTTGCCTTGCCTTTCCTTGTCTTGCTTTGCCTCACCTTTCCTTGCTTTGCTTTGCCTCGCCATTCCTTGTCTTGCTTTGCCTCACCTTTCCTTGCTTTGCCTCGCTGTTCCTTGCTTTGCTTTGCCTCGCCATTCCTTGCTTTGTCTCATCTTTCCTTGCTTTGCCTTGCTGTTCCTTGCCTTGCTTTGCCTCACCGTTCCTTGTCTTGCTTTGCCTTGCTTTGCTTTGCCTCGCTGTTCCTTGCCTTGCTTTGCCTCACCTTTCCTTGCTTTGCTTTGCCTCGCTGTTTCTTGCATTGCTTTGCCTCGCCTTTCCTTTCTTTGCTTTGCCTCGCTGTTCCTTGCCTTGCTTCGCCTCTCCTTTCCTTGCTTTGATTTCCTTGCAGGAGGAGATACTCCTGGCATGGAAATGTGGGCATTTAAGAGGTTAAAATAGTTTGGCAAAATGTGTACAAGTTTTCACATTTGAATTCCTTACAGCAATTTAGTCAATCAGCTAAGACTTGTTTGATGTTGTTTGCTTCTTTAGTTTTAAATTTGAGTTTCAAGGCTAATGCAGATAAATAACAGAAGCCATTGTTACCAAAAAATATTTTATATAGCAAAGCATTCCCAGTCATAGATTATCACTAATCCTAGACTAAAAAATGTCTCTCCACTGACAAGTCCAAGATTAGACTCATGTGATTAACAGCATCAGCCATAAGAAGGTAAACTGTCCAAAATCAGTCCTTTAATTAACATAATTCTCAAACATTTACAAAATCTACATGAAATAAAAAGTATACGTGCATTTTTTACAAATGCAACTGTCTTGTTTAAAAAAAAATAAAAGAAAGAAAAACATATTTTAAAGCTGCCCCACACCTGAAGCACTTTATTTATCTTTAACAGGGCTATAAATACCACTCTGAGGTACCACAAACATGCTCTTGAGCAATTCTCAGCAGATTTTTTTTTCTTTTTAACCACCCAGAGAAATATTTTACTGCTCAAATGTTGCTCTTTGATGTCTCAAGAGACTTGATTATAAATTATACATTAGGAGACAAAAACAAGACATGAGACTTCTGGTCCAAATAAACATAATAATCATTTTCAGCATAAAGACGGAGAAGCCTCTTAGTCTGAATGAGAAATGGTTGAGCTCATATTGAGATTCCTGTATTTTGTAAACATGAGTTTTATCTGAGCACGATGTGAGTCTTTAAGAATATCTGTACTAAAAAACAAGATGAGACGTGTGAGAATACTGAGGTCTTTTTCCATTTAACGCTCCACAGCAAACATCTTAGACTTTGTAACTACTGCTCAAATGTTGCTCTTTGATTTCTCATGAGAATTAGTGATCTTTTATTAACATAAGACAAAAAGGAGACATGAAACCCAGATAAATATTATAATAGTCATTCTCAGCATCAAAACTGAAAAGACTTTTAGTCCTGGATGAGAAGTGATGGAGATCACAGTGAGATTTCTCTTAAGCAGGAGTGAGTACATCTGAGCACAATGTGAGACATAATACATTTCATTTTTCAACAACATTAAAACTGAAAAGACTCTTTGTCCTGAATGAGAAATGGTTGAGCTCATATTGAGAATTCTGTCTTTAGTAAATGAGTGTTTATTTCTGAGCACAACATGAGACATTACTGAGACTTGCTATAAAAATCAAGATGAGACGTGATAATACTGAGCTGTAATTTCACAACAAAACTTTGATTTTTTTAAACTTCACATAGGATAATTTTTCTGCTCAAATATTTATCTTGGATGTCTCAAGATACATAATGCAGATTTATTAACATGAGACAAACATGATATATGAGATGTCTGGCCCAGATAAACATTATAGTAGTCATTCACAGCAAACGAGAAGACTCTGTTTTGATGAGAAATGGTTGAGTTCATACTGAGATTCAAACATGAGTGAGCAAATCTGAGCACAATGTGAGACTTTACTGAGATCTGTACTAAAAGTCAAGACGAGACATGCGAGAGACCGAGGACTGTCTTCATTTAGGTCTCCACAGGAAAATGTCTTTGATCTGAGTTCATTTTGAGATTCCTGGGTTAAAAATGAGTGAGCAAATCTGAGCACAGTGTGAGACTTTACTGAGATTGGTACTAAACCTCAGCAAAAGGTTTTAGAGGTTTTAATCTCAGAAACATCTGAGCAGCAGATCTGAGTTCTGTAGTCGTTGTCGGTATGAAGGAGAAACTAGTGAGACGTTACGGAGATCGTTGTGATTTTGTTTTCTGGTGTGTTTTTGACCTTGCCTGTGATTTGGAGTACGCTGCTCTTTTGAATTGTGATTTGGATATTAAAATATTCTGCCCTCACATTCTTCTCCAGGCGTGTTCGTGACACTCTCACATTTATTGCTCTGACAGTCTGCCAGGCTCGCCGGGGCACGCGCCAGGGGACGTTTTTTACCCAGCGTTTTTTACCCTGCCCTGTGATTTGCATGCTAATTGCAAGCAGAGGTTTCCGAGGTCCAAAAATGAGGTTTGGAGAGAAACCCTACAGGCCAGAGCAGGGGTCAGAGGTCAAGGCACTTCAGCCATAAATCTCTTCTCTTGTCACGCTCTAATGCGTCTGATTGGCTAAACAAGACAGATCGGGGTTGACCTGCTTGTCTTTAGTCCATTCAGGAAATTAGTGTTTCTGTTCAAGGTTCAGTAAGAGCTGCATTACAGACTTTTCAGTCAAGACAAGAAGCAGGACATTAACATTAGCTTAAAAGTAATTCTATTAGACCTATCTGCCTCTGAAATGGCTAAAAAAGGAGTATGTATATATTATTTACCACATTTGTCCCAAATTCAGTAAATAAGAAGTAAATGTGCATTAAAATGTGCAGAAGCTTGTTATCTGTTGAAGATGATTCACTTATAACATCAATAAATACATGGAATTTTACTAGGGGCACTAACTTTAGAATCATACTCAAAATCTCATATCACCCTCATGGAGTCTGTTTCTGACAGTTTGAGCAGAAACATGGATATTAGTGGTCTGCTGGAGGTCATTTTGCAGGGCTCTGGCTCTGCTCCTCCTGTTCCTCCTTGCACAAAGGAGGAGGTAGCGGTCCTGCTGCTGGGTTGTTGCCCTCCTACGGCCCCCTCCATGTCTCCTGGTGTACTGGCCTGTCTCCTGGTATCTGCTCTATGCTCTGGACACTGTGCTGACAGACACAGCAAACCTTCTTGCCACAGCTCACATTGATGTGCCATCCTGGATGAGCTGCACTACCTGAGCAACTTCTGTGGGTTGTAGACATCGCCTCATGCTACCTCTATGGTGAGAGAACTGACAGAATGCAAAAGTGACCAAAACATCAGCCAGAAAGGATGAGAACAGAGAAAAGGTCTGTGGTCACCACCTGCAGAACCACTCCTGAATAGAGGTTGTCTTGCTAATTGCCTCTCATTTCTACCTGTTGTCTGTTCCATTTGCACAACAGCAGGTAAAACTGATTCACAGTCAGTGTTGCTTCCTAACTGGACAGGTTGGTTTCACAGAAGTGTGGTTGACTTGGACTTACATTGTGTTGTTTAAGGGTTCCCTTTATTTTTTGAGCAGTGTATAAATGAATCTGGTGAAGCTGCTGTTAGAAAGGCTCAAAACTGCATGTATAATGTGCATTTTATCTGCAAAACCATATAAAATACATCATTTTTGTACAATCTATGATATTTGAGAGACTAGGTGACATTGGAGTTAGTAGGGCCCTATACATACAGTTTGAACACTATATGGAGCATTGGCAAATGTACTATTCTAAAATCAAGGGTATTAAAAGGAGCTTTTCCTGCTTTTCTATTAAATTTAAAAATGTAACTATCATCCTCCATATATCACAGGTCTCAGTTCACTTCCAGGTTTGGTGTTTTGCTGGCGGGGGCACAAACGAGGGAAAGCAGGGCCCGCATAATCAGACCACTTTAACATTTAACTCTTCACAGACGGATTGTTCTGGCAGCTCACTCTGCCCTCAGGCTATTTTTTACAGCAGTAATGTTGCTCTTTGATGTCTCAGGAGACTTTTCTTTGGGAGAAATACCCTGAGACAAAAATGAGACATAGCTTGACTTTAAACATCACTGTGAGGTACTGGTAAGACATTCTTGTGGAATTCTGAGCTGTTTCACTCGTCTGGTTGGGAAACTGTGCTTTGCTGATTGCTGTAAAGTGTCGGAGAAAAGTGCGATATAAATAACAGTGTAGTGAAAATACTGTTGGAAAGGTTCAAAACTGCACTTATAATGTACATCTTTACCCCGCACAAATAAACTTTTGTACAATCTTTAAAATCTGGGATTTTGAGAGCTGCTACCTTGAAGTTAATAAAGCCTTATACTGTATATATATATATATATATATATATATATATATATATATATATATATATATATATATATATATTGGCAAAAGTATTGGGACACCAGCACTTTCTTCAATGAAATTCAAAAGAGTTTATATAGCTTTCATTGGAGTCTACTGTCTAGGCTTTCTACTAGATTTGTGTGAGAATTGATTGCATTCAGCCATGTTGGACCCCACCTCATCTCTAACTCATCCCAAAAGTACTGGATGGAGCAGAGAACACAGTTTCACAATAGTGGGGGCTCTCTATCCTTCTAGCCCACACCTGGCATTATACATGGTACCTACTGGTCCTATTCTATTGGTAGCACTTCTCTACAGGGACTAGCCAAGCTGTTTGTGAGCTTAATGTAGCTGAACAGATTCCTTTGAAGAGTCCACACAGATCTGTATTTTATGCTAAATTAGTGAGCAGTTGTTTTCTGACAGTAATAGAAGCTAATGAGGAAGTAGCTGAGTGCCTGTATCCCCACCGGACGTCTGACCACTAAAAAAAAACACCCTTATAAATTATTTGGTGCATGACGTTCCGTGCCAGCCCTGAAGTGAAGCTCTTCTCAGCCTTGCTCCTCTGTATGTCTGTGCTAAAGACTGTTTGGGTTCTGTTGACGTCTATGTGGTCTCTGGTTTTTGTGGGACATGACAAAGCACAATGCATCTCAGGTTGTGTTGCCACTTATTGCTTCCTCAAGACTTGGAGGTCAAACGCAGGGCAGCACAGTGGCCATGTCTGACCATGGCTTCAGGGCAAAGGTCAGTTCTCAAGCGAGTAACATGAAAGCTCTCAAAACATCATCTGACTCATCATCAGGTGATGGAAAATCAGCTATAGTTGTGACATGAAGGATAATATGTGATAACAAACTGCTGCCAGCAGGAGGCACTAAAGGCTCCTCTATGTGTGTGTGTGTGTGTGTGTGTGTGTGTGTGTGTGTGTGTGTGTGTGTTTGAGGGAGAGAGAGAAAGAGAGAGCAGCTGTGTTTGATTTCATACATTTTAAAACAAAAATATGACAAAAAGATAAAAATATGGATGATATCTTTATTACTTTTATATATTTACATATATACAGTACAATACATATGAGTCATATTATTATTACATATATATTTACTTTATTTTTTTATTTTTTATATATATTTACTTTAGAATTGGAAAGGCTGAACATCAGCATTTGTGGATTGTCTGAGACTAAGTGGTCAGACACTGGACACTTCAAGATAAAGGATGGACACACAGTGCTGTTCTCAGGCAAAGAGGGTCGTGAACATCATGGAGTTGCTATCTGGATTCACAGAAGAGTTGCTACATGTCTAAAATCCTACAATCCAGTGAGCAGCAGAGTCATATCAGCCACATTTGCTTCAAAGCCAAGAGATATGACTCTTATTCAGTGTTATGCACCAACCGCGGACAAGCAAGATGGAGAAATTGAACAGTTCTACAAGGAATTTGAACAGGTACTTGTGGAGAATCCCAAGCAGAACCTACTTGTCATCACTGGAGATTTCAATGCCAGAGTCGGAGAAAATGCAGCAGAAAGTGAAGTGCTTGGGAAATATGGTCAAGAAATGTAGAGGTCAAGCACTGGTAGACTTCTGTGATGAACATGGGTTGTTCATCAGTAACACACTCTTCCGTCTACACAACAGGCACAGATACACATGGAAGAGCCAGAATCAAGAGACCAGAGCTCAGATTGACTACATCCTGATCAACAAGCAGTGGAAACAGTCAATCAATAATGCACGCACATGCCTCAGTGCAGACT
>BRDA01056981.1:1878-14515 GCA_036984385.1 Crenuchus spilurus
TGCAGGCCTCACTTGCCTCAGTTAAGGTCAGTGTTCATGCCTCCACCATCAGAAAGAGACTGGGCAAAAATGGCCTGTATGGCAGAGTTCCTAGATGAAAACCACTGCTGAGCAAAAAGAACATTAAAGCTCGTCTCAATTTTTCCACAAAACATCTTGATGATCCCCAAGACTTTTGGGAAAACATTCTGTGGACCGATGAGATAAAAGGTGAACTCTTTGGAAGGTGTGTGTCCCGTTACATCTGGCATAAAAGAAACACCACATTTCAGAAAAAGAACATTATACCAACAGTAAAATATGGTGGTGGTAGTGTGATGGTCTGGGGCTGTTTTGCTGCGTCAGGACCTGGAAGACTTGCTGTGATAAATTGAACTATGAATTCTCCTGTCTACCAAAAGATCCTGAAGGAGAATGTCTGACCATCTGTTTGTGACCTCAAGCTGAAACAAACTTGGGTTCTGCAGCAGGACAATGATCCAAAACACACCAGCAAGTCCACCTCTGAATGGCTGAAGAAAAACAAAATGAAGACTTTGGAGTGGCCTAGTCAAAGTCCTGACCTGAATCCTATTGAGTGTGTGGCATGACCTTAAAAAGGCCGTTCATGCGCAAAAACCTTCCAATGTGGCTGAATTACAACAATTCTGCAAAGATGAGTGGCCCAATATTCTTCTATAATGCTGTAAAAGATTCATTGTAAGTTATTGCAAATGCTAGGTTGCAGTTGTTGCTGCTAAGGGCCATGTAGGTTTTTTTTCTCCCTTAATAATAAACACCTTCATTTAAAAATAGCATTTTGTGTTTACTTGAGTTGTCTTTGACTAATATTTAAATTGGTTTGATGTTCCGAAACATTTAAGTATGACAAACATGCAAAAAAACTGGAAATCAGGAAGGGGGCAAACACTTGTATGTATGTATGTAACACAATCATCGGCCATTTAGTGCACAATTCTACTATCAGTTCCATTTCAGCTCATGAAAGAGAACAATTTTGGTTTTTTTGTGACAAATGTCATTATTCAGTTTTCAGAAATATGCAGAAAAATATTGAATACATACTTTACAATAACTCCAACCAAACATGTAATAGTTTTAATGTTTGGACTAACACAGCCAAATAACTAATTATCTCCTGAAGTGATATAGAAGGATGTATCAAGACTTGCTGGAAGTCCTACCATGGCCCAGTTATGCAGCAAAACAGGCCCAGATCACAGAACTAACACCACCATGTTTTACAGATCAGATGAGGTTTATATACTGGAATGCAGTGTTGTCATTCTCCAAATATAATGCTACTCATTTAAACAAAAAAAAAAAAAGATCTATTTGTGTCTCATCCATCCAAAAAACATTGTTCCAATAGTCTTCTGCCTTGTCTATGAGATCTTTAGCAGAAGAGTAGTAATATTCTTTTTGGAGAGCAGTGGCTTTCTTGTTGTAACCTTTGTAACAATCAACACCATTGTTGTTCAGTGTTTTCCTGATGGTGGACTCATGGAGTTATCTTAGAAACCTTTGTGACCTCGCTGACTATTACACGCCTTGAACTTGGAATGATCTTTGCTGGTCGACCACTCCTAAGGAGGGTAACAGTGGTCTTGAATTTCCTCCATTTGTACACAATCTGTCTGACTGTGGATTGGTAGAGTCCAGAGTCCAGAGGTTTTGTAACCTTTTCCAACCTGATGAGCATTAACAACTCTTTTTCTGAAGTCTTCAGACATTTTCTTTGTTCCTACCATGTACACTTCCACAGACATGTTATGAATATCAGATTTGGCTAAATCTTTGTTCTTTAAATAAAACAGGGCACCCACTCACACCTGAAAGTCATCCCACTGATTGACACTTGACTCAAATTTCACCTTCAAATGAACTGCTAATCCTAAAGGTTCACATACTTTTACATGTAACATTAGACTAATAAAGAAATAATATTTGTGTCAAAATTGTGATTTTGCTCTTTGTTCTCGTTCCACCTATGTTCAAAGTATTCAGTCATACTGGAATGTGATGTTGTACATTTGGACTGTCATGCAAGTAAAACAATCAACATGCATGTGCACCATGATAGAATAATGAATCTGCATTACAGAACTCTAAACATCATTTGCCTCCTTTTGTTTTATCCTCTTCTGCTATTCAGTCTAACTTAATCACTTCTCTTCCATTCTGTCATTATCTTCATCTCACCATCTGTCTTTCCCCATTTTCCCACATCCATCTCCTCACCTGTATGCCCGCTTCACCTATCAAAAGCAACAGGATACAGAGTAGACATAACCTTCTACAAAGCAGTAGATAACACACAGACACACACACATACAAAATACAAGTAAACATTCATACACACTTTTGAAATTGCAGTTCCATGTTGTACATCCTTTTTCAAACATACTGTTCTGTTTGTGTGTGTGTGTGTGTGTGTGTGTGTGTGTGCTTCAATAAATTCAATTAAAAAATACAATTTGCATAACCTTTATGATCCCCCTGGCTCAGAAGAAAAAAAAGAGAATGTCACAAACTGTCATAATCCTAACCAAACCATTTTTACTGAAGACAGTGGCTGATTAGGAATCAATGATAGCAGAGAGAGTGTTACAGCTACATGTCTCTTATTTAACTACAGCTACCAAAACATTTTCATGAGTATACAATTAACCATTCAATTGAGAAAATCTTGCTTTAGAAAAACAGCTCATCTTCTACTGTGTACAGATGTAGTTTCATTTTGTTTGGGTATTGGTATATATCCATTTGGCAGAAATGTGTGTCACATACTTCAGTGTCATTAACAAAATATATTATCAGTGTGTCTACATTAGGGAAAGTGTGTGTGTGTGTGTGTGTGTGTGTGTGTGTGTGTGTGTGTGAAAAAGAGAGTGTGCGAATAGTAACAGCATCTGTATTCTGACACCTAGTGATTTTGGTTTTACTTTATGACCTCACTTCTGATTCCCTCCTCAAAAATCACACACACACATGCACGGACGCACGCACCCACACACACATGCACACGTACGCACACACGCACACACGCACACACACACACACACACACACGCCTGATAATATATACTTGCAATTTGAAATAATCAAGGTAAGATTTATATCTTTAAACGTTTCAGCAGTGCTAAAAATGGCTTTACATGAAGTCTCAGTCATCAGTTGATTTACAGAGTAAATAATAAAAAAAAATAATTTTTGCCAGTTTTATCCCCTTCCCAATGTAGTAGTAGCCAGTTAGCCCATCCCATCTATTAGGATTCTCCCCATCACTTTTGCACTGTCCCTGACTCTAGGAGGGTGAAGTCAAGCACAAGCCTCCTCCGCTGTGTGTGATGCAGCCACCACCTCTTTTCAAACTACCTCTGATACACCGTCACTTGGGAACCACTGTGCTTGGAGGAAAGTGCAAGATTCCCAGCAAGGGCGTAACTTTGGGTCCAACATTGGGGGGGTTGAGCTGTCTGCCTATTTATTTATTTATTAAATCTTTTTTTTTTTTAAAGGATTCAGGAGATTTTGGGTTAACTGTATTAGAAATACACTGTAATGCTTTTACTATGTATTTATTTAACTTTCTTCTTTCTTCTGCCAAATATAATAAATAAAATATTTTACAGCAGTCTGTTCTCCACCAAGCATGTGAGAGTTTAATTAAACATTAAACTCTTTACTATTAAACACTTTCTGTAGAGAAAAAGGTTTTAACTTGATGTGTTAACGAGTCTCATCTTGGACATTTATGGGACTCTCATCTTCAGTCTTGTTATCAGTACTAATATTAGTTAATAATAACTAAATACATAAAATGTTGTGTGTATTCATTGAGTAAAACTATATACTTGTTTAATGGGTTTAGTTTATTACATATTACAGGTATTGTACTGTACTGTGTGCACAAATAACCACTTTTATCTTTTAATATCCACATGGCTTCTTATTATGATAATTTATTCACATGTAGAAAGAAAGAGAGAGAGAGAGAGAGAGAGAGAGGGAGAGAGAGACACACACAGAGAGAGAGAGAGACACACACACAGACAGAGAGAGAGAGAGACAACAACTTGCTGAATACTTATATAATATCATATATTATTTTTATCTTGATTGAGTCAAACATTGTTACTCCTGTAGATGGATATCAGAAAGTTTGTTGTTTCAAATTTAATTGAAACAAATTGTTGTCAACAAATTGAAATTATGTGACTTTATTGGGGGGGGTTATAGTGACTGGATCAGATTATTTGGGGGGGGTCATAAACCCCCTATCCCCCCCGCAAATTACGCGCATGATTCCCAGGTCTGAATGGACCAATCAGTAGACGCCTGAGCCAGCAGACATTGCAGTGTGAAAGTGATAGTGAGAGTGAGAGCACCATCTACCTGCCCAGAGAGAGCACTGTCAATTTTTGCTCTCTTGGACCCCAGCTGTTGATGGCAAACAGCATGGCCGGGATTTGAACTTGCAATCCTCTGATCATAGTGTCAGCGTCTTAGCCTGCTGAGCCACTTAGGGTCATTTAGTATTTAGTATAGTAGATTTAGTATTTTAACAGCATATTTGGAAATGGTGACATCTCACAATTACAGTTGAAATAAAAGTAGACACACTGTTATTAAAGTGCCAGGTTTGTGTGATTTTAAAAAATCAGACCAAGATAAACTATTTCTATTAATCTGACCCATAATCTGTACAATTCCTTTAAAAAAAAACTGACCGAAAACATTTAGAGGGTAAAAAAACACAAACAAACAAACAAACAAAAAACTAACATAAATATGGACACCCTCTTGTAATTGGGGGTGTGGCTGTGTTCAGAATGAATCACATTAAAACTCATGTTATTAATAGTTAATACACAACTGTCATCATTTAAAGTCATTCTGATTAACACTAAATAAAGCTCAGATGTTCTAGTAGATTTTCCTGATAGTTAAACAGTTTCAACTTACAGCCAAAGCCACAAAGAGCTTAAAAAGCATCAAAGGAAAGTAATTGTTGAAAGACTTCAGTCAAGAGATGAGGACAAAACATTCCCAAGACATTAGATAAGACATGGAACAGAGTGAAGATAATCAAAAAGTGAATAAAATTTGGCACTACAGTGACATCATCAAGAACTGTCTCATATGTTCTTCATATGTCTGGGCTGTGGGGTAGCATGCAGTGGTGTCTCTATAATAGAAAGTCAGGTGGGGCACAATAAATCCTGTGGGCAGTATTGCACTCATCAGTGAAACTACACACAAACGTACTTGCTCAATTAATTCAACCACAAAACAATGAAATTCCGAATGCCGAATTCAGCACTCCTGCCATGAGATGCATCCTCTGTCAGGAGACCTACTTACTGGTGGTATTCAGTTGCCTTTATTTTGGTTATTGTGACCAAATGAACTTAAACACAATCCATTCAAGTCCTGAATAAAGGAAATAGAGTTGTTACTGAGGTAAGATGACTGGCTGTGTGTTATATGTTAACTTAAAGTGTCAACGTGATTCATTATATTATCTTGCTGTCAGCGGCTAACAGATGACTGATGTGTATCAGTGACAAGCTGCATAGCAAAGCTGATACCATAAACAATATTCACATAAGCTCCTGTATGCCAATCTTAATTTTGTATTGACTGCTCCCAGCATGGAGCCAGCATTAGCATGCCCCACAGCTCATTATTGAATGCATGTTGAACAAGCATACAGTGTTTTGGACTGGATACAGTGCTCACTTGCTTAAACAGACCCTGACGGGCCGGGCCCCCCATACTCACTAATTACATGAAGACTGCTGGAAGTACTGACCTTACACAACATGTACAGGAATATTTTTAATTTATTGGCAACTACTACCATTTTCATAAGTCAAATACACAACAATGTATACAAACAAATAATATTTAAGTAAAATAATTTTCAACTAATTCATTGATTATGTCACATACTGCTCCACAGTAACATCTGATGGGGCCGGGCTCTGCCACTAATGTATATACATCCCTGGTGGCAAGACAGAATCGTTTTCTTACAAAGAAAAACATCCAACCTTAGCTTTTTTGCCAAAAGCATGCAGGGAGAACATGTCATGGTCTGATGAACATTTTGTCCTTAATTACAAAATTATGTTTGGCACAAAGCCAAAATTGTGCATCAACAAAAGGGTAGCAGACACATAGAGAAGCATGTTGTAGGTAGCATTATGTTTTGGGCTGTTTTTCTGCATGCTGGAAACGGGGCTTTATTCAAGGTGGAGGGAAGTATGAACAGTTAAAAACCCTTTTATAATACTGGTGATTTTAAAACCTACTGCTTACTCTGTTTCACCTAAAGTTGGGCAAAAACATAATTAAGCCATTGGGAACTCAATGTTCCTTAATGTACTTCAAATATAATATGTCTGTATTTCATATATGATATGTCTGTATTTGTATTTCAACCAGATGAAGATTAAGCTGTCACAAAAGCTGAAAGAGGTGATCATTTGGATGGGTGTAAGAAGATCCAAAACCTTGAACATTCTCAGAGACTTACAGAATGACTTGCTGAAGGCTGGGACAAATGTGTCAATGTAAACCATAAGAAGATCATAAGATGATCAGCAACCAAGGACTTCATGGTCAAATTCCATGATGCACAGATCTCTTGATGAAGATATACAAGAAACGTTGATTGGAATATGCCAGAAGGATAGATTACAGTTCAGTGGAGTAAAGAAAATGAAACTGCAACTGTTGATCATATGGATCAGTGGTTTGTCTGGTGCAAGGAGAGGCTTATGACCAAAAAATACTGCCCCCACAAATAAGCATGGAGATGGGTCAATGATGACGTAGCAGTGTTTACTGGGTGTAGAAACTTGCAATCTTGACAACCTTCCAATAGTCAACAGGTGATTCATTTGGAAAAAAAAAGCAATATCCACAAAAGATACATTTTTAAGGAGGCAGAGGATCTTCAAGCTTGTCATGTGCTGTGGTAAAAATTAAATCACAATTCCAGATCTTTTTTTTTTTTTTATGAAATTGTCTTTGTGTACTCAGGACCAAAGACAAAAAGGACCACCCAGAGTGTCATCAGCAACAAGTCCAAAAGCCAGGCTCTGTCATGGTATGAGGGTGCTGTCAGTGCTCTTTGCAAAGTGTAAAAAAATTACACTCTAAAACGTATGCTGAGATTTTAGAGAAACATGAGCTGCATTCAAAATGATCTTTTCCAGGAACCTCTGGCATTTTTCACAAAGACAATGCAAAACCACATCCTGCAAACATTACAAAGACATGGCTGTGGAAGAAGAGGGTACAGGTACTGGACTGGCCTGCCTACAGTCCCTATCTGTCCTCAATAGAGAATATGTGGAGAATTTTCAAATGAATAAGGCAACAATGACTGTAATGCCCTGTACTGCTGCACAACTAAAGACATATTTGCAGAAAGAATGGGACAAAATACCAGCAGAAACACACACTCATTTGGTATCATCGCCAAGAATGCATTTTAAGTGTTGTGAGAAGGAATGGCAACATTACAAAATGGTAAATGATTTACCATCCCAACATTTTTTGTAATGTGTTAAAAAAGCATATACTGTATAAGTGAAATGAAGTTGACTAGACACAATATGACAAATTATAAGTACATGCTGTTGGCAGAGAAAAAAAATGTAATTTAAGAAACACTGTTTCTCAGTTTAGCTGGGTACCTTAAGCCCAAAGTCAAAGGTATCCATTATGAAAAGAGCTGCAGGGTATTCCAACCGGATAATCCTCTGGCTTGGACAAAGTGTAATATACTGATATCAGGACAGAAGTACAGTGTAATATAGTGATATGAGGAGTCCTGATATCACTATATTACACTGTACTTCTGACCTGATATCAGTATATTACACTGTACTACTGTCCTGATATCAGTAATATACTGATATCAGGACAGACGTACAGTGTAAAATACTGATACCAGGACAGAAGTACAGTGTAGTATACTGATATCAGGACAGAAGAACAGTGTAATATACTGATATCATTACAGAAGTACAGTGTAATATACTGATATAAGGACAGAAGTGCAGAGTAATATTCTGATATCGGGACAGAAGTACAGTGTAATATTCTGATATTGGGACAGAAGTACGTAATATACTGATATCAGGACAGTAGTACAGTGTAAAATACTTATATCAGGACAGACATACAGTGTAATATACTGATATCAGGACAGAAATACAGTGTAATATACTGATACGAGGACAGTAATACAATGTAATATACTGATATCAAGACAGTAGTACAGTGTAATATACTGATATCAGGACAGAAGTGCTGTGTAATATACTGATATCAGAACAGTAGTATAGTGTAATATACCGGTACTGATATTAGGACAGAAGTACACTGTAAAAAATGAACTTGCCCTGTCGTTAACCTAACTTAAATATTGTAGTTGGTATGACTACCAAGCACTGAATTTGTTGTGATAACTCAATATTTCATGTTTATATGTTTATTAACTACGCTTCCTGAGTTTACCTAACTTAAAATTTTAAGGCAGCATGGACACTAACTTTTTTAAGTTGAAACAACACGGATATTTTTTACAGTGTACAGTGTAATATACTGATATCAGGACAGAAGTGCAGTGTAATATACTGATATTAGGACAGTAGTACAGTGTAATATACTGATATTAGGACAGAAGTACAGTGTAATATACTGATGTAGATTAATTACTAAATTAATACACTAATTAATAATAAGTAATATGTTGCTGTAGATTAATTTTGTTCTCATGTTGCCTAGCACCAGTGTTAACTGTTTATGGTCTACATTGTGTGGTGGAAGAATAGGTCATCATGTTAATAAATAAATTAAAACATAAAAATATTAAAAACATAAATTCAATAATGAATGTTTAGAACTGTTCATAACTGAATGCTGGTATGTTTTATCATACTCTATGGTGACCACGATTAAGCATTTATCATACGCTTGTTACACGTGTTACAGGTGTCCCTATAACAAATGTAATCTCATGTTTTGGTGGATTATCTTGGCATGTGTTGAACACCATTATTTAACCATGCTGGATATTTCAGGTTCAAAACAATAACCAATAACAGCTCACTGTGGCCAATGCCAACATCAAACAGATTTGATGTAAATAGTGAAATGTTACATGTTAAATTTATGTTACATTATTGCCAACGCTCACAGTTATTCCATTTGTTGGGAAATAATATATCAACCCCTGATGGATTAGACATCCCTAATGCATAATAATGAGAGAAATTCAGGCTGCAACTATCAAATATTTTTGTAATTGAGTATTCTGTCAATTCTGTCATCAATTAATTGAGTAATCAGATATATCATATATTTATCTTGATATACATCTATCAGTAGTGGGTTATGCAACATGAAAGGCCTCGTGAAATGAGCAAGCATTTGGCTGTAATTCCTCACAAAAGGTTTTTTATTCAAAATCAACACTTTTATTAGATCAGTTTAAAACCTTTGGCTTATTGACTCCAGAACTAAACTTATTTAATCCACATTTCTCCAAAACTGTTATGACATACATGAAACTATGGAATACAACTTCACAAACATTGGTTACTCTATTTGTCCTTAGTGTACAAAATAGCAATAAATAAATAAATAAAGTATTACTAATACTACAACTTAAACAGTACAGTTCAGTTTCATTTCAATTGTATCCAGATGAGGTACGTAGAGTAGAATGTTTGTCTTTGTGCAAAGTATGTGTGTGTGTGAGAGACAGAGAGTGTGTGTGTGCAGGCGTACCATGCGTAGGATGGAGGGATGAGAAGGGATAGATCTCACTCATGTAATTTATCACTATTAACTCATAACACAGGCTACTGTGTTTACAAATGTTGCAAGTTCTAACAAGCGTGTGTTCATATCAATTAGCAGTCGTAAACACACATTCGTCAGTGCTCACATGAACTACATGTTTTCAGTTCAGGTCTGTTTTACAGTGTCTGTCTTATGCAGCATAAAAATATAGTCCCTCATTTTAGACATTTTCTGCCTTTTACGCACACCATTGTCTTTATTTGCCACCATTGCCAGCTTAAATCTTTTCAAAGCATGTCAGTTGTAACAGTCCATGTAAAACAGTGATACCACAACTGTGCAGTAGTCTGCAGAGCGGGAGTGATACGATAGCAGAAACATTAAAAAAAAACAGACTTTGGTGACATGAATTAAATGAAGTCTCAAGGCATTTAAAAAAAAAAAATTTATAATCAAATGATTCGAGTTACTCAACCACTCGTTTCAGTCCTAGAGATAAAGCATATACATGATTCAATGAATGATGAGTGAAACGTCAATATTTATTTATTTAGCAGACTGACACTATGATCAGTGGATCCCAAGCTTGAATCTTGGTCATTCTGTTTCAACATCAAAAGCTGAAGCCAGAGAGAGAAAAACTGCCCATGCTCTCTGTGGATGGGTAGGTCTAGCTCTCTGCCCAGCACTACTAAGTAATGTCTGCTGGCTCAGGTGTCTGTTAGCTGATGGATCAGAGCTGAGGATCCTGCAATTTCCTCTGCGTGTGCTTGCTAAGCATTGAGGTATTGAGTCTGAAAGAATGTGGTGGCTGACTTCACATGCATTAGAGAAGGCCTGTGCAAGTCTACACCCTCTTAGAGTCTTGGGGATTACAATTGATTTGGAGAGTCCTAGTGAAGGGGTTAATTGGCTACTAATACTTTGTACTAAAAAGGGGGTAATCGGGTTAAAAAATCTATATTGAAGATAATAATCACTTGAATATTGGTCGCCGCTCTAACACTGAGAACAGTATTGGAAACCAAAGAACGGTTTAATATTTAGCAATTTTTCTTCTTCAGGATAGCTGGTACAAAGGTTCTGAAAAAAATTGAAGTTCTGCTGTCTCATTGCTCTATCTCTCTCATTCTGTTTGGCTCCTCCCCTTTACTGTCTCTGTACTAGTTCAGCTGTAATGTTTATATTGATGGAAAGGATGTCTGCATTCCATTCTCTCTCCTGCACCATGCTTTCTTCACTGCTGAAAGAATGTCACCTATCTTTGATTTCATCTTCCCTCATAAGTAATGTTCTGTATCCAGCTGTGGCTTTGGATCTCTGTCAGGCAGACGCAGAGAGATCCAGCCTGATATACAGATGCAGACAAGGTCAACAAGTACAGCATGTACAGTCTACTGTGAACAGATAATCAATTGCATGATAGAGATGTTGGTGCATATGCACACTCAAATATATTCATAAAACATTGACTGTTCCTGAGTAATAACACTGCAATTATCAGAAAACCCAGTAAGATATCTCTACTCTTCACCAAGTAACCCCTTCCTCATTGGCTGGGGGTAACAGAACAGATCTTTTGATCGCATATGCCTTCATAACTTGTGTGGATTATGTGTCACTTGGCTTCAAAAGGTTTCCATTCTACTGAACCCTTTAAAGGCTGTACACTTTGAAATCCAATCACATCTGGATGTTTTTATCAAACACTGAGCCATCACAACTAAAGAAACTCCTTATCTTCAAACCATAGAAACAATTCAGGTGTCACTTCAACCAGCATAAAAGTCCCATGTCTCTAAAGCCAGTATATAGAGATAGTGGGGCATCCTAACTTTCACCTAAACAACCAACCAATATCGACATTAGACACAGTGATGCGCCACAACAATCATAAAAACATAAAATCACCTTGCTTCTACACTCATTGTCCATTTTATCAGATCCACTGAAATGAAACACATACTGTGAGAAGGCTCCACCACCCAAATAAAACCTGCTCTGCAGTGTTCCTGTGGGGGAAAAGGGGATGAAGTGCACCTCCGTAAATGGTCAGTGGAATCTGATTATATGCACAATGAGTGTAGATACAGGGAGATGGTTTTAATGTCAGTGTCAGTGTACATTTTCCGTTCACAGAGGAGTAATAAGGATGCCTAAAAATATAAAAAAAAGACATTTTCAAAGGCCAAAACCCATAGCTAGCAACTCACCCCTTGCACCGTCTGTCTGGACACATGTGCCAGTACAAGCCACCTGCAGAAATATAATGGAAATGTAAGGAGACAAGCAACAACAAATACAGTATATAATACACACTTTTTATACAAGAACATAAAAAGTAAAGAAACAACTAATCTAACATCTGAACATCAACAGTAAACCTCAAACACTGATGCTAATTCTGACCAGTTTTAAGGTTCTGAAAGGAAAACC
The DNA here is from genome assembly GCA_036984385.1 of Crenuchus spilurus. Classification (NCBI taxonomy): domain Eukaryota; kingdom Metazoa; phylum Chordata; class Actinopteri; order Characiformes; family Crenuchidae; genus Crenuchus; species Crenuchus spilurus. The sequence continues at coordinate 14,142 of BRDA01056981.1, forward strand.
AATAGCAGTTTCCCAAAATTCCAGAGCTCTGCACATGACCTACAGCATATTCATTATCAGGGGTAGTACTATACAAAGGTGGGGGACTCCAGTCTCATGACTTGACTCGAGTCAGACTCGAGTCGCAATTTTGAGGACTCGAGACTTGCTTAACTAATGCTGGTGAATGACTCGACTTGACTTTGACTTGGACTTTATGACTTGAGACTAGGGCTGGGCGATATGGCTAAAAACGGTATCACGATATAAGTACTTCATATCGGTCGATATCGATAATTGTTGAATTTTTTTTACCTATTTAAAATAAGGACTATGAGAAAAATATGCTACATTTAAACATTTTATTTCAAATTTAACCTTCCTCAGAAATGGCA
>BRDA01056984.1:0-12343 GCA_036984385.1 Crenuchus spilurus
AATAAAATATTGACATTTGCCATCTCCACATCATTGCATTCAGTTTTTATTCACAATTTGTTTAGTGTCCCAACTTTTTTGGAATCCGGTTTAATTTTTTCTCTCTTGACTTTTGACATTTAAAGCATCTTCAGCTTCCCACAGTAGTGGAACCTTCTATGGAACAGTCCAAAGGATTGTTAGATATCTTCCATGAGGAGCCCAGAACTGAAGCATTGTGCTTAAACTTATTGATGAAGGGAAGGTTTCTTTCTTCACTCGCTGAAGCTGTATTATATTAATAGAGGGATCAGGGATAACTCAAGTTCAACAAATGCTACCTTCCTGAAAGTGTGATGAAGTGGCATAGGTTGCTGGGGTGGTAAGGTGGGGGTGGTTACACTGCCAAAGGCTGTTGTAGTCCACTCGCGTCTTGTAACAAGCAAATGTCAGTGTGTTTTATTCTACTGACAGTACTTCTCAGGGCCTAGACAAGCAGTGTGTGAGCATTTATTTATTTATTAGAAGGGGTGTCCACAAACTTTTGGACATGTAGTGCACCTTTAAGGCCAGTTTACAGGTGACAAGTGTACAAAAAAATGTAAAAAAGACAAAACTGGTGTCTGCTAGGGCTTCACAGTCCTGGTCATGTACATCAAAACATGTGAAAAGGTGTAGACACTTGTTAGAAACTCAAAGTTATACACTGCGGAGGGTTACTGTGGTGCTGAGGCTTGGGGACCCCAAACAAACCCAACACCAGTCTGGAGGGAGGGAGTGTGTGTGAGTGTGTGTGTGTGTGTGTGTGTGTGTGTGTGTGTGTGTGTGTTGTGGTACTCAATATAATGAGAGAGGAGAATGAAGCTTAACTGCATCAGGGGTGAGGTGAGGACATTCAGCCATGTTCTATTAAAAACGGTAGGTGATGTCATCGAGAGCAGATGTTACCTCATATTGGACACAACCATAAGAGGTCTTGGGCTAAAACCTCCTTTCACCCTGTTCTTCAATGATCAGGACCGACTAGATGGATCATTCTGCAGTGACACTGATGTGGTGGTGGTGTGTTAATGTGAAGCTGAATGCCAGTCCAGGTCTTTACGCAGTGTTGAAAACAAAATCACATCGATCTTGTGAGCAGGAATGCATTTCACCCCCCTCTGAACTTTGAAGGGGACACTAAGGTGTGATGGGACAGGAGGTTTTAAAAATAATGAATCATAAAAGCTGTCATCTGATTGGCAAAGGGGCGTTTAGCGTTTTTGGTTCATTTTAATAAAAACAATCTTTTTTTGGCCTTTTCCTCGGAGAGGCCTGTGCAGTGTCGGGGGATTTATAGGCTCATAAAGAAGCAAATGGGAGTTTCTTTAAGTGCGGTAATTCAAAGCGGCACAGAGGGTGATGGTAGATGGTGAATGCATTATAATAATGATTTAGCGCTGACAAGAACATGGGTGACTCACCTCGGTGTCCTTGCCGTACTTAGTTTAGATTTAATCACTTGTACTACACGCCGAGAGCAACTGCCTAGCAATGATTTGGGGGGAAAGTCTGGATATTTATATAGTACATCATCAAACTGCACAGGTACTTTTATTGTCCATCAATATACAATGTATACACACTGTCTGGATGTTTCTTCTGAAATCAAGGACATTAAAAAGAGTTTATCCTGCTTTTGGTGAAGTAACTGTCTGTCCTGTCCAGGATTTGATTACATTCAGTGACAAGAGCAGCATGCTGGATGATCCCCACCCCACCTTAACCACAACTCTAAAAGTACAGGATCTAGTAGAGAACACTTTAAACCCCTCTAGCCCAAAACCGGCTTTAGGCATGATGCCAACTGGTACATGTTTAGCCCTATTGGCAGTACTTCTCTACAGGGAGAATCACACGAGTCAGCAGAAATGTATGGATTTGTGGGTGGAAACAGTGTTTCAGTGTATAAATGGTCAAATGGAAGGTGCTGTGTGACAAATGACTAAGTTACACTAAAAGTGATAGAAACTTTAAGAAAAAGAAAAAAAGTTTTGTTAGGTTCTTGCTATGTGGTTGCTGAGTGGTTGCCATGTGTTCTTCCTGCCCATTCATTCCAACTGTACCCCATTCATTCATATTCATATTCTGAAAAAACATTCACATGGAAATCATGTGTCTGACCAAAAAGGAGTTGGAATGGTGTTGATATCTTAAAAAATGCAGCATAAGATGAATGAGGTAGAAGAAGAAGAAGAAGCGGAAGTAGTAGAAAAAAGAAGTAAATGTAGAAGTAGTAGAAGAAGAAGAAATGGTGGTGCTACAAATCAACTGGACATCCCAACACTGTGAGCCTAGACTATAGATTGGCCTTTAAAAGGTACAACATTGGGGGCTCAACAGGCTAAGACGCTGACACTATGACCAGAGGATCGCAATCCCGGTCATGCTGTTTGCCATCAACAGCCGGGGCCCACGAGAGCAAAAATTGGCTGTGCTCTCGCTGGGCAGGTAGATGGTGCTCTCGCTCTCCCTATCACTTTCACATTGCAATGTCCACTGGCTCAGGCTTCTACTAATTGCTCCATTCTGAGCTGGGAATCCTGTGCTTTCCTCCGAGCGCGTTGGCTCCCCAGTGATGGTGTATCAGCGGTAGATCAAAAAGAGGCGGTGGCTGTATTACACGCAACGTAGAAGGTGTCTGCATAGAGTCAGGGACAGTGCAAAAATTATTGGGGAGAGCACCCTAACGGAAGGGATGGGTTAATTGGCTACTACTACTACACTTGGAAGGGGATAAAAATTGGCAAAAATGTAAAAAAGGTAAAACATTGCCCACTTGTAAACACATTAGACTGTAAACTTGCACCTGAAGCAATGGGCAGCCCTATCCCTGGGGCATGGTGAGCAGTTAGGGGTTAGGTGCCTTGCTAAAGGGTACTTCAGTCACAACCTGTCCAGGAATTGAACCAGCAACCTTCCGGTCACAAGACCAGATCCCTAACAAACAGACCACAGATGGTGACTGAGGTATCAATGAATACCTTGATTGGATTAAATGGGCTGGGACCAAAGCATCACTAGTTACACTCACACCAGGACAATTTGGAGTGACCTGGCATCCTTGATTTTGGACTATGTGAGGAAACCAGAGACCCTGTAGGAAACCCATGCAAACACAAGATCCTGGAAACTCAACCCAGACAAGGATTCCAACCCAAGACCTGAGCACTGAGAAACAAGCATGCTAACTGCCAAGCCACCATGCCACCCAGGTTACCAGTACTACTACGATGCGATTGAGCTTTAGAGATGCGTTAATGATTTTGCTGGCCTGTTTTCGTGACTATTGAGAGTTAGCTGTTAGCCTGGCAGCTCCCATTCTAGTCTAAACAGTGCTTTTAGATGTCATGAGGCATCTTTCCAAAATTCCAGGTCTAGCAAGCCAGCAAAGGGTGGTAAACTCCCTCAGAGCAGAAGAAGAAACCTCTAAAGGAGCAAAGACTGATCAGACACATTTGGGCTAAGTGGAAAACTCTGTAACTCTGACATCTGGGTGAACTTATTCCATTAAGTGCTTGTTTCAGGAACAGACTAAGCTTATATGCCCCGAATACGTTTGGCAGGAGATACAGTATCAGCGGGTGAGACACACGCATACACACTTGGTGGGAGACTGAAGGCTTTTGTCAGAGATGGATACCGTGGCACAGAGGTTACAAATTCAATCAGCGTTCAGACTGAGGCTCTATGTGGACGGCGGTGTGAAAACACGAGCAGACCTCACAGAGGGACGGCGTGTACTGCTGGCACGACAGAAAGAGGGGGCATTAGAAATTCAAGCAGGGCCTCCGTGCCAAAAGACTGATGATGGAGACGGGGAAGGAAGTGGGAGAGCAGTGGAGGAGGGATGAAAGGAAAGATGGAGGGTTGGGAGGCGGTGGAAACTCAGGGGATGCTGAGGAGATGACATCACCAGAGGAGACGAAAAGGTCACGAACACAGCGTGAGACTTGGCCTTGAAATGTGGCCCTGATCCCTGATCACACTCATATGCCTATGATGTACTTTGTTGATACACATTTATTGACTGTGACCCATTTCTTCATTCTTTGCTCTGTAAATAAAAAAAAATCAGTGATCTCTAAATATCAACACTAATAACATCATTCTTGTTGTAAATAAACTTTATGGATATTAAAGTAATATTAGGGCTGTCAAACGATAAAAAAATAATTGCAATTAATCTCAGTAGGTCATATATTTAATTGATTCCACCTAGGGGTGAATAGGGGTCACTAGTGAGTGTGATTGCAGAGATCACTGCTGACACTGCAGAGAAGAGGTGGTGCAGTGCTTTGTAAACAAACGTGTCTCATTCATTTTCTAAACATTTTGAAATGGAGGAAGAAACAAAGCTCTTTGTACAGGATTTTATTTAAATGCCCTGCAAGTGAAAGTGAGGAAAGTGTGGTGAAAAAGGCAAACGACACTGAAGAAGATCGTCTGATCTTTAATGTAAATACACTTAATAAACAAGTTTAATTCTTTACATTCTCTTTTAATATGTATTATTATTGTTTTAAACAATATTTGTTTTTATAAAGTACATCTTTCTTATTTAAAACACTTGGTGTATATCAATTTGTGTGGTTTTAGGGGCTGGAATTGATTAATAGCATTTTAATAAATTTTAATGTTAAAAATAAATTTGATATACAAGCAAATTGAGTTATGAGCTCCGTCACAGAACAAATTAAACTCGTAAGTCAAGGTTCCTCTGTATAGTGAAAAATGTCAATAAAGGTTATTTTAAAAGATGAACGCATGAGTCTTACGTCATCATTCATGAAGTACTTGATGCAGGAAGTATAAATGTGTATTTTTGTTTTATTGAGATTGAGTTAATGCGTTATTATTGCGTTAACTTTGACAGCCCTAAGTAATGCATTTATTTCTTAAAAGTTCACGCTTAAAAAGATGGTTCTTCAGAGGTTCTTTAGTAAAGAAATCATTCTATATAGAACCATGAACACTCAAAGAAATCTATAGTTTCTATGCATGGTGAAAGGGTTCTTCAGGATGATGAGAAATGTGTTGTGCATGGTTCTATATAGAAGCTTTTTGGTTCTTTATAGCACCAAAAATGGTTCTTCTATTATTACAAGCTTAACATCGTAACAAAAGCAGAACCCTGTTTGGTGCTACGTAGAACCCTTTTCAAAAAAGTTCTGTATAGAACCATCTATAGCACATTCCTCAGCAATCTGATGAACTCTTTAACCCTTTGGGTTCACACTAGTTCTCCAGATGTGGTTTTTGGTTGTCCAGACCATCAAAAATTAATCTGGATAGAATCTAGATAAACCAAAAATTAGATTTGGGCCGTCTGAACATAGCCTAAAAGCCATGGGGCCTGACTCAACAGGAAATGTATCGTGGCATGAATAAGTGGCATGAATAAGGAAAGGGCATGAAAAACAAATTATTGCATTTTTAGCAAAAGCTGATGGATATAAATTTGAGTCACCAGGTTGATGAGTTTTAAGCCCATAATTAAGAATGTATGTGCAGAACTATGACAGAAATATGCTTATTGTATGTACATTTTATTCATAATTAATAATCATTTGTATCAAATACTATTCCGTTTTCTCATTATGTCAAGATTTTAAAATACATTTATTATCTCAAAGATATTATAGCTTTGATGATTATTACAACGGACTCTGGGACTCGAGCAGCACAGGGAATTTTTGTTGTTGAAGAATCTTCGCAAATAGAGTCAATTAAGCTAATCAGGTAAGAAAAGGCAAAAAAGTCAAGTGGTCACATGAGCCCCAGGAAGCTTTTTAAATGGCCAAAATGTGAACTGTGGAGACCAGGGATGCAAAGCAACCCCTGAATAATGCCACTACTTTAATTTCTCTTGTTTGTTTAATCATTTTAATGCTATTATAACATTAATCATTAATATCTGATTACTGAAAAATATGCTCATCCTTAACATCTACCCATACAAAAATCAGCAGCTACAGCAGATCCCTGCAGACCTCGGCTGTGTGCAAGTGTTTGGCCCTAATTTGCTCCAGTCATAAAAAACCACCTCACAGTGGCTCTGTTAGTATTGAGATGCTAAGCCATTAATGTAGCAATAAGAAAGAGCTTAGGAGGAAATTGCATTCACAGAAAGTCGTTTCGTGCAGTCTATAAGCAGACAATCAGGTGTACGACCCCAGCACTGGCGCTAGTCTCCAGTGACTCAGCGTCTGGATAATAAAACAGAACAAAACACACGTTTCTTCTGCTTTCTGTAAGAGACATACAAAGCTCTGTTCATTCAAGACCAACAAGCTTAGTGGAAGCTTTTAGAGTAAAGGAAGGAAGCCCAACAAAAGGTTTCAAAAAAATCTCGTATCCCAAAGCTATTCAGGTTTTCAGAAAAGAAAATGAGAGATCTGGGATGTTTCTTAATGACCAGTTAAACTGAGGCTGGTAGCTGGAATAGTGCACAGTGTAGCTATTTGAAAAAGATTATTCATGCTTTTGTGTCTTGTCGTTTGGACTACTGCAGTGCTTTATCTCACTTATCTTATCTGTCTTATCTCACCCCAGTGCTGGCTTTACTTCACTGGCTCCCAGTAAGTTTTAGGATTGATTTTAATACTGGTCTTCACATACAAGGCTCTACATAGTGTAGCGCCTGAATACAGTGGTAACCATACTTACGAGTTTAATCCGTGCAGGAGCCGAGCTCGTTAGCTGGTTTGCTCGTTAGCTGGTTTGCTCGTTAGCTGGATGCATTTTCCCCATAAGAATACATGTAAAACTGATTAATCCGTGTCAGCCAGCCAATATACAGTATACTTTAATATGCTAAATAATGTGTTTATATGGGTTTTTAAAACATAAACGAGACGACGACGGCGCTCGTGTAGGCTGGCCGCTAAGGAGGAGAGGAGGATGGGCGTACGTGTATGGCATGGTTACACTTATCATATGAAAAGTAAAAGTAAAATGTATCTAACTTTCTTGTTCACTACCTTTTGCTACCTTTGCGTCACTTTCACTAGCACTTTCACTTTCACTGGACAGCGGTCAAAGGTAATGACTGACCTCTTCTTCTACGCTAGCATCTAGGGGATGCTACGACCGCCACGCCCCTAGCGGTTGGCATACTTGAACTAATTTACGCTACTCGTTACTTGGAATTTTATTCGTTACCTGGAACAAAAATATTCCGAGATCTCGACTCGTTACCTGGAATACTCGTTAGTAGGGATGCTCGTAAGTAGGGTTATCACTGTATGTATATGAACTTCTAGTCTCCCAGACCACCTATAAATATGGCAAATAGCATACAGATGTGGGCCACTTCTGGCTGAGAAATGGCACTGCTGGCCTACTGTCAGCATGGCAAACTGCCTGTGAGCCAAATGTGGCCCTTATTTTTTAAACTACACATTTGGCCCACATGTACCATAACAGATGTGGTCCACTTCTGGCAGAGATATGGATGTGTTACCTACATTTGGCTTATATGTGGCCCTAATCTGGTGTATATGTAGCCCACATCTTGCAACCAGGGGTCGGTCCGCTCAAGTGCAGTCAATCCATGCGGCGAGTGGTCCAAAATGAAATGGGGGATGAGGGTCAGATGTGGGCCAGAAAAATGTTGCTATCTGAGTTTTCTCAGTATCTCTAGAACTAAACTGAGGTGAAAGGGTGACTGTGCCTTTGCAGTATATGCTCCTAAGCTTTGGAATCATTCTCCATCTCATATTCGACTCTCCGAGTCCATATCTTCTTTTAAAAAGTGTTTAAAGGCCTACTTTGTGTTTGTAGGCATCCACCGTTTATAAACTTATCATTTTCACTGATTATGTAAGATTAACATCTCAAATGAAGGACCTTCCTAAATTCACAAGATAATTTGTTAATTTCACTGACTTAGTCTCACAAATATTTATTTATTTACAGATTTGACAAAAAAAAGTACTCAAATAAAACTTTTCAATTGCCTAGGATGTGCATTATGGGTGCAAACTTGAATCGTGTGAACAACAGTATCTTTATATGGTACCTTTCTCCAACCCAAGACATTTCAAAATTCTTAAAATCTGCAGGGCAAAAAGAGTTTTTATAGAGCAGCTACATGGGAAAAAAATTCAAATTATGTGTTTTATGATTTGTAATATAATAACTTGTTCGTAAAATTTACTGCTGAGTGCAAAAATGCAAGTGCTTTTAGATATTTTGTCATAGATTTAATTTTAAGGCTGCACAGCACCGAAGGGACTTTATGTAGGTTCATCTTGCAACTCAGATTTTCACCACAAGAGGTCGACCTTCAGCCGAACAAACACTGAGTGCTCAGTTCCATTTATTTGGAACTTATTTAAACATCAGTTTAAACACACATGCATACGTTTACCAGTTAGCAGGGTCAAATCTCATCAGTCAATGGCTTAGAGTCACTCAGTTTGTTCAGGAAAGAGGCATTCTCTCACAATGCCCAGTAGCAAAAAGATAGCATTGCTACAGCTCACTCAACCCAGGAAAAGAGTTTTAACTTTGGCAACAAAGTTTCATTGCTCTTCAGCTCCTCGTCCATATTGTATATTCCACATTTCATGGCTTATTGCCGTAGTTATACCTAAAAATAATGAAATATGTACCTGTGTTAATAATAATTTTATGTATTTCTGTAGCTCAAAACACACTTTCACACACAGACACAAAAATAAAAAGTAAAATCTTAGCTTGGTTTGCTTGCGAAATAAGACAAAATTAAAAATAAAATCAGCAAAAATACAGTAAAAGTAAAAGCATTGCCAAAAAAACAACAATAAATCCACTCAAACAAGTCATTTCAGATATAGCATCTGAATCAATGCTAAACTTTCTGATAAGATGATAAAAAACGAGTCCTAGACTGAACTGCAGCGCTAAAGGCAAAGAAGATGAATTGCATGTCTTTGCATTTCATCATAAAAAAGCTTTAGATTCAAGACTTAAAAGAACACGAGGACCAATTGTGTTTTACCCTCCACATGACGAGCATCCATGAGAGTATTAGAATCTGTAATCCATATAATCCAATCTTCCATACAGCCACACTAATCTTTTAATACAAATCAAGCCAGAACAAGCCCACAAAGCAAACTAATCAAATCATTACAGCAAATTGGACAAGAAAAACAACATTAAAGCCAAGCCAATGGTGTCATCATACTGAGAGGTAGGCCTAGGATGTGGAACAACAGCTTCACATCAAGCAGCAACATTTATCTGATAATCTCAGCCAATCCACAGCATCTTCTGCAAACAGCATCATAAAGAAAAAGGGGCGGGACTTACAGGAGTGCTGCCATCCGATAGGGTGATCATGCTGATGGATGTGCTCATCTTGTCTGAGGAAGAGAGGGAAGGAGGGGAGGGGCTTCGCTTCTCCAAAATGTCCTGTCTCTGCAGAAAGTCCCGCCAGGCACGCTGGATGCTGTCAATCAGTGTATAGTTAGTTTTAATGGCGGTCAATACTGCAGTACAAAGAATATCACCTAAAATTAGACTTCTGATTTAAATGCCTAAAACTTGATGTAATGGCGCCACCTGCTGTTATATATGTACAGTGCTCCACATTTATAAGCATATATTTACATTATTATTATTTTCATTGGTGTCATGTTGTCATACTTGAAATTCATTCCCCAAAGCACTATTTCCATACACCCATCACTAGTCCTGACCAATGATTGCTGAGTAACATTTTACAGCACCAGAGTCTGTCAAGTCTGTATCTGTACATCTATATGGTGGACTCATAAAATAAGCCTTTCTACAAAACAAGAAATGACTCTTAAAGTACTGTAGATGTCACTACTAAAGTGAGCAGTGAACGTGTACTGTTTAAACATTGTTTTGTAACACTTTACAACAAGATACATATAATAACAGTAACAATTAAATACATATCATTATATTGTAGTTATAAGTCAATGTACTGATATACTGCAACACTGTGACCAAGAATTTTACACCTAATTTTAAGTAAACAATCAGCATTAGGGTTGCCAAATCCCTGAAATTGAAATAAAACATAAAAAACTAACCTATGCACATTTGGGAGGTGTGGCTTAGTCATCAAATTATGTTTCTTTTTTGTTACGGAAGTTATGGTTAGGCTTATAATTTATAATATATAAAAATACTTTGACATATGACCACATATGTGCGAGAGAGGGGGTAACCCTAAACCAATAAAGGTCATCCACCAATAACCTCATATTTTCCAAACTGTTTCAGAATTTCCTGTTGTGTTCTGAATCAAGTTCAGTACATTCACAAAATGAACACTCCTCCTGTGCTGCACACTGATACATTATGCACAGATCGTTGCACAATTCTCAGGGTGAAATAGCCAACATCCCCTGCTGTGTCCTTTAGGATAACTGAAGGCTTTAATATCTCAGTGCAGAAGGAGGTGACCAATGGAAACGGCTGGATGGGCGCCGGCCTCCACTCCTACAGTTATCAGACATTAACACCCGTCTACCTGCACTGTAATCATACATGTCAGCCTTTTCCACACAGACTGAGGTCTATTTAATCCAAATTTTGTTGCTATATCTTCATTAGTATTTAAGTTCATGTTTGTTTGAGTTTTTAGACACTCAGATTATCTTAAAAATAAATATATATAAACATGAAAAAATGCTTTGGTTATATTTTGCTTCAAAGAGAACATGCAGTTGTGTTAAAAATAAGTATTTATTGATAAGGGATTTTTTTCTCAGTAAAAATTACTTTCAATAAAAGTTGCATTTTTATATTTTCATCGTGAGATTACACTAATTCAGTAAATTTCTTAAAGTTTTAACTCTTCTTTATATTTTTTATTTATATATATATATATATATATATAAAATATAATAATAAATAATATAAAATAAATTATACATATTTATCACATAAATAATAAATGATAATAATTATAAATAATGGAGTTGTTAATAAATTAGTCTCAGTATTCAAGCCCCTCAATTCAGATTGCACATTCAATGTTAACAAATTAACCACAGACCATTTTCCAGTCTGCTTGGCTAAGATAAACACAAAAGATGTGATGATTTTACTTTTCTTTGCTCATACAAACAAGTCTAAGGGGTTAGTATGCTATTTTAAGGGGCAGTGAATGTCTTGTTTGATGTGTGGAAAATGGGTCACAAAACAGATGTTAATGAGAAGTGATTGCATTTGGGCACCAAAGGCCAGAGTGTGAAGGAAGTAGCTGAATTTGCAGGTGTATTGAAATGCTCAGTTATACAGGTTATGCAGTTATGCAGCACCATGTGCAGGAGCCTGAAGTTACTACCACCTTAAACACTCAAGGTGATTCATACTTTGTCCAGGGAGCTTATTTAGCTACATTAACATGTGCTCTGCTTTCCTTTATGATGTATGGTACTTACATCAACACCTGAGTCTCCAGTGGTTTCATGTTGACAGCAATGTTGTTCTCCAGGTCTGTGGTCAGCTCATGACTGAGGAAGAGAAGAGTCACACTTTTCACTTTACCGTACATGTTTTCTTTAGTCAACACATCATTTGTGAACTGGGCCATTACTCATTCACTAGCTGTGATGTATTTGTTTAATAGTTTGTATGATGCTGATGATGATGCTGATGGTACTTAAATAAACTGCTACCTACCTAAACTCTGTGGATAATTCTGGATAACAGACATTTGAATTGCACAGAATTGTAAATGTTTACGTTTGGCAATATGTTATTATTTTTCAATTGTCTGCCATTAGTCTATTATTGTACAGCAAAAAACAACTCACACTGTATACAAAACAGATATATGATCTGAACAGCTGGTAGACATTTATTTATATTCCACTGGACAATAAAAAACTGGTCTCTCTCATACACATACATGCTAGGGGAACTGTCCATAGTAGTATTGTGTGTGTGTGTGTGTGTGTGTGTGTGTGTGTGTGTGTGTGTGTGTGTGTGTGTGTGTGTGTGCGCGCGTGTGTGTGTAATCTGTAATTAAACAGAAGTTCCAGTCAGGCCATAGGGGAATGCAGTCTTGATACAGTGGCAGCAGGTGAATTTCATTAAAAACACTGCTCAAGGACACATACAGTCTGTGTGTGTGTGTGTGTGTGTGTGTGAGAGAGAGAGAGAGAGAGAGAGAGAGAGAGAGAGAGAGAGAGAGAGTATGTGACATCTGTCCATCTCTCCATGTTCAATTATTTCTTTCCTTCACCTGTGTGTCTGAGTGTGTGTGTGTGTGTGAGTGTGTGTGTTAAACTCACTTTTGCAGCTGGTATCTTCCATCATTTACATACTTCATGGTCTGCAGTGTCTTGAGCTC